>PISX010002913.1:0-148750 GCA_004024625.1 Mellivora capensis | reverse complement strand
CCCTCAGTTTGTTTTGTGAGATTAAGAGTCCCTTATGGTTTGTCTCCCTCCCGATCCCATCTTGTTTCTTTTCTTCTTTCCTACCCCCCCAACCCCCATGTTGCATCTCCACTTCCTCATATCAGGGAGATCATATGATAGTTGTCTTTCTCCGATTGACTTATTTCGCTAAGCATGATACCCTCTAGTTCCATCCACGTCGTTGCAAATGGCAAGATTTCATTTCTTTTGATGGCTGCATAGTATTCCGTTGTGTATATATACCACCTCTTCTTTATCCATTCATCTGTTGATGGACATCTAGGTTCTTTCCGTAGTTTGGCTATTGTAGACATTGCTGCTATAAACATTCGGGTGCACGTGCCCCTTCGGATCACTACATTTGCATCTTTAGGGTAAATACCCAGTAGTGCAATTGCTGGGTCATAGGGTAGTTCTATTTTCAACTTTTTGAGGAATCTCCATGCTGTTTTCCAGAGCGGTTGCACCAGCTTGCATTCCCACCAACAGTGTGGGAGGGTTCCCCTTTCTCCGCATCCTCGCCAGCATCTGTCATTTCCTGACTTGTTCATTTTAGCCATTCTGACTGGTGTGAGGTCATTGTGGTTTTGATTTGTATTTCCCTGATGCCGAGTGATGTGGAGCACTTTTTCATGTGTCTGTTGTGGAAGGGCCATTTCTAGTCTTTACCTCTGCCCTAAATGAGGACCAAGCATGACCAGAGCCCAGACTGTAATGTTTCGCTTCCTTGTCAATTATGATTTTGCATTCACTTCCAGTTTCTAAAATTTGTTGAAATCTTCTCTGCTGCTGGTTCGTCCCCACTCTGTTCACCATTGTGGATGAATGCCTTGGTTTCAAGACCCTCCTTGTGAGCTTTCAACACAAGAGAGAGGTGTGTGTGCTTAAATGCATCATGGATAAGCCAACCTCTCCATCTTTCCAGCAGTCCAAACGGCGATCTGATTTAACAAGCTGGCTGACGTCATTACTTACGTCATTACTAACAAAGTCTCTTCCCCGCACTTCCCATGGAGTGTTTGGGTTTTTAGAGTGTCACAAACCAAGGCTTTTCTGCTTCTGGCATATTCTGTTAGAGTACACTGGCCGCACGTCGTAATTCTTGCAATTGCTTGTAGCCCCTCTGAGTAAAAATCGCATCAACCGTAGGAGGTGCGAACTCTTCTCGTGCCTTAGGTCAGGGGTCGGCAGACTCGAGCTGAAGAGTCACATCCAGCTCCGTCTCCTGGTTTTATGGTTTTATCAGGACGCAGTTACTCCCGTTCCTTTCTGTGCCGTGCATGGCTGCTTCGGACCTACAGAGGCAGCCTCCGGTAGGCGTGACGGAGACTCTGTGAACCCCAGACTGAAGAGATTGACTATCAGCCTCTCCCCCAAAACACACTTGCTGTCACTGCCTTATTCTTGCATGTGGTGCTGCTTGCCGGCTGGGCTAGTCTGTGCCAGCCTACATTAATTCTACGTAGGACATTTCAGATGCTACCATTACGGCTTTGGAGGCTGTTTCTGACTCTATTTCCCATGCTTTGCTCCAGCCCTATCCATTCACATGTGTCTGACATATGCACGCGAGTCTTTCATTTTGCAGCTGATCAAAGATGTGCTTTGATCAAGGGGATTTTCCACCCAGATCTTCCTCAAGTTCACAGCCAATAGCACTGTTGACTTGTATCCTATTTGTACTTTGTTATTTATATGATACCTGAATGGAAAGAAATAATCGTTCCTTGTCTTCTGATGCTTGGTCTTTTGAGGACATGTACAGTTTGTGCTTAGGGCTAACCTTGCCAGGGGCAGCACGTGAAAACATGGGTATGCCTGCTGGGAGTTGCATTTCCGATAAACGCCAGATAAATTTTCGGTAAAAGTGTGTTTTATGAAAATATAATTCAAGTTTAATGAAGTGTCTTGTGTTTTATCTGGCAACCCCATTTGTGATTTAAATTGATAGCGTAATGTTCATTACAGTTCAATAATGATATTTCTTAAAAAATACGCTCGGATATCCCCCCAAATTAAAAGTAGGAATAACTAAGTATATAGCATATACCTTTGTTCCTAGTGTGCTCTGGGGATTCCCGGGTCCTAGGATCGAGTCCCATGTCAGACTCCCTGCTCCGTGGGAAGCCTGCTTCTCCCTCTCCCACTCCCCCTGCTTGTGTTCCCTGCTGGGTCTCAGCCACCATGATTTGCAGACACATTTCTGCTGCCACAACTCGAGTTCACATCTGCCCGAGTTTTTTCATCCCCTTCCGAAATCTGTTCCACACAGTTTCTTATCAGGGTGCTCTCCAAGGCTTTGGGTTTCATCTCGATGTTAGTGAAAGGTTCTTTAATATACACCTTCTCTTTTTCGTTCATTAACGGCAGCCTCGATGATGCCCCCTCCTGAAAATCCTATATTCTGTAAATCCCACCTTGGAATATTTTGCCTGGGGCTCTTCTTAGCAACCCTACTTGACATTGACCTCTAGGACTATTCCTTGGGTAAACATCTAATTAAACGTAGAGGTACAGAGGAAGTAAGCCTTGGTTGGTCACCGGTGTTCACACTACATTCCTTGAAAGCAGCCTTTGATGTTTCAGTGGAGGAGTGAGGTTGTCACAGAAGGTCCTGGATGATCTAGCGATGGTTCAGAGCAGCATAAGCTCTACAGGTTTTGGTTCTCTATATTATCCTCAGACTCAAAATAAAGGACTATGGATATTTGTAACTAGTTATTCATGGAATCAGCTCAATAATGGAGGGCTGTGTGGGTTTCACTGAGGCTCTGTTTTGTTTCTATTGAAATAATTCTGTGACATAATAAAATATCAAATAGGATGCTCTAGAGAGTGATTTTAGGGAACTTAGGCCAAATGCTCTCCCAAGGGCTTACATGCAGTTTTAATAATATTCAGCTAAACACATAATCAGATGTTTCTCATATATTTTCAAAAGCCCCATATGGTTTGAAATGCCTGCCAGATTTCTCTGTTTTGATAAACAGAATGACATTTATTTAAACAGTTCTGAAAAATATCTTCGTTCTCTGTACCCAGGAGAGTTAATGAAGTCACTGTTTTAAGCAATGAAATGCCACATAGCCTGGGCCTATCCTGTTGGTGATTCTGATTTTATCTCTCAGACGTCATTCCGGGGACACCCAAAGTATACTAGTCTTTAAAAAGGTAAGGGTTTTAGGGGCGCCTGGGTGGCTCAGTGGGTTAAACCGCTGCCTTCGGCTCAGGTCATGATCTCAGGGTCCTGGGATCGAGCCCCACATCGGGCTCTCTGCTCCGCGGGGAGCCTGCTTCCCCCTCTCTCTCTGCCTGCCTCACTGCCTACTTGTGATCTCTGTCTCCCAAACAAATAAATAAAATCTTTAAAAAAAAAAAAAAGGTAAGGGTTTTAAGCCAAGGGTGGTTGATAGCAAGTGTCTCTGACCTCAGGGAACTGGTTCACACTGATTTTTTAAGAAGTCATTTATTACTTGCTGCCCGTGAAACGCACTAGGCTCTAGAGAGGTCGTCAGTTTTACCGCACGGCATCCAATATGTTTATAATAAATCCCAATTAATACAAGTCCAAACAGAGCGGCTGGGATGAACGGACTAGGAAAATGACTGAACCTTTAGACATTGTTAGGTTGTGTTGACATATTTTCTACACGGGCTGTAGGGTCACTGCCCCTCCTTATTTGGAGAGCAAGGAACTTTAATGGAAATGAAAGACCCTGTCCTTGAAAAATGGGCTGTTTTTGTTTCGTTTGGCATTTTCCCTGTCAGCCTTCCCCATCTCTGAGCTCTGCTTTGACAGCTGTGAAGATTGGGCTCTGGATGGTAACAGACGCAAAGTAAGGAAATAATTAGGTTGCGTGATACATTTTCATCCTGAAAACCACAGCTTAAAAAAAAAAACCTATAGTTTTCCCCTGTCCTTGCCTGCTGACTGCCAGCTAGCCAGACCTTGGGAGCAAAGGGGGTAGGGAAGGGCCCACACCAGCACCTACAGCTCTGCTTGCTCTGTTGTCCCCCGTTAGCAATTCTATGGTTTCGCATGAAGTTCCATGCTACAAAAAAGCTCTTTCCCAATGCTGTCAATAAGGTACCAAAAAATACCTTTTAACGTCAAACCAAGCACCAGATACTTAGAATTGTGTGTTGTTGCTGCCCACTATTGAGGGAGATCAGCGCTTCTTCTACTCTCTGTGAAACACGGGCAAGAGACTTCGATGGTACCAGCATGTCTGGGATTTGGAAACTGGATTCATCCTGCTGGGGCTGAGGGCAGTCCAGGGAGCAAGCTCTGGTTGGCCCCTCCCAGAATGAATGTCCACGTTGGGTTACTGTGTGAGGAGTTCCAGGATCGGCAAAGTGGGTCCTCTATTTGTTATGGCTTTGCTTCTGTAAACTTGGGTGCTTGCAAGCTTCATTCGGTACTTGGCTTCTAGGTTTTCCTTATCTTCATCTCTACCTTCCTCCAACGATAATGCTGAAATCATGCTGCTGAGTCCTTGTGAGAAGCTTCATCATAATAAGGGTACTTATTTTACCTTATACCAATAGTTAGGCTTATGCCAATCCATTCGCTACCCTTTTTAATACCTCTTCACGATTATGCTGGAACTTTCCTTTTCAGTACTCAAAATATCTTTTCAAAAGTATCACGGGGGCGCCTGGGTGGCTCAGTGGGCTAAAGCCTCTGCCTTCGGCTCAGGTCATGATCTCAGGATCCTGGGATCGAGTCCCGAATCGGGCTCTCTGCTCAGCAGGGAGCCTGCTTCCCCCCCCCGCCCGCCTGCCTCTGTGCCTACTTGTGATCTCTGCCTGTCAAATAAATAAATAAAACCTTTAAAAGAAAAAGTATCACGGTATGTCTTGATACAAAGACCCTGCATTAGGTAGTTTTTGGTAATTACTAAAATTAATACTCATCTCAACCAAGATGATTTCTGCATTCATGTGACAGAGGAAGTTTCAAAAATAGACCTAACTATATTTTCAAATAAGTACTGGCAAGGCCATCTGCTAACAGAGATTGAAGTTTTCTATTTTAAAACTACAGAATAAAATGCCTTTTTTAAAATCTGAGACTGTCTAGGACGTCCACGGGAGAGGACAGTGTGTCCGTATTGGTTCCATTAAAGCACCCACAGATACCGGAGCTAGGAACTCCTGATGGAAAGATTTGAGATCTGACTCAAATACTCTGCCGTTCACAAATCAGAGACCTCCATCTGCGTGAGGTGGGCTGAGCTTTCTGTTTTCCCCTGGAATGAACAGCCAGAAAGGGCTTTCAGGTGATGCCTGTGAATCAGCCCCCCGCCCCGCCCCAGTCTGACAGGTGCACCGCTTGTTCCTTGCACGGCCTTCGTTCACTTTGGTGCCCCGGCCCCTGAAAAGCTGTGATGCTGTTGGGGAGAAAATCGTAAGTGAGCTTACATTTAAAAGCAAGAATGTTGGTTGTCTAGATTTTGTAGAATTAAAAAAAATAATTTCAGTAATTTCATAAGAAGAGAAGACTAGGTCTGTGGAAAAGGGAGCCTTTATTAGGCAAACACAGCTCTCAGAAACAAATGGAAAAGTAACAATGGGAAATAAAGAAAAGGGTAGGAAATCATTCCAGTAATCTCCACAAATGAACACACTATTTTTTAAAAAAGATTTATTTATTTATTTGAAAGAGAGGGCGCATAGGGGGGCGGGGCAGAGGGACAGGGAGAGAGAGAAACGCACTCTTAAGCTGACTCCGTGCTGAGCTGGGAGCCTAACAGGGGCTCGATTTCACGACACTGAGATCGTGACCTGAGCAGAAACCGAGAGTGGGACGCTCAACCCATTGCACCACCCAGGTTCCCTACAAACACTGTGTTTTTTATACTAAAACATCTGACTACATTGCTGAGTTCAAAATACCTGAATATGTTGCACGGAAAAATGTTTTGCAAATCTTATGAAAATGAGTAACCAAATAGAATTTTCTGCTCACAGTCATTTCTTACGTATCTTTGTAAAACATTTTTGTTTTGTAATGTGAATAACAGATCCCTTGTTCATGTTGTCAAAGGCGCTTGATGTTTAAGAAATCTTCCCAACACTGTTGAGATAGTGCATGGACTTTTACTTTTACTATTCTTTACCAAAGACTGGTCTTACCTCATGCCTGAAAACAGTGAAACACAGATCCAACAGGTATGGATGTAAAAGACATATAATGCGTTAACACTCCTTGTATTTCCCAATAAATCTTTCCAAACCGAAATATATATATGTTTATATTTATGTATATATAAGTATATTTATTTATGTATGTATAAATATATTTATTACATACATTTGGATGTATTTGGTACCTTTTGGTCATCATTGCTCAGAAACAAGTATAGATCATATGTTTGTATAAAGGAAAATAGATCTAGGGGCCTCTGGGTGGCTCAATCAGTTAACTGTCTGCCTTCAGCTCAGGTCATGGTCCCAGGGTGGTGGGATCTAGTCCCGCATCAGGCTCCCTGCTCAGCGGGGAGTCTGCTTCTCCCTCTGTCTCTGCCCCTTTCCCCTGCTCAAGCACACACACACTCTCTCTCTCTCTCTCTCAAATAAAATCTTTAAAAATATATAGATCTATTGTGTTCTTTGAAAGAGAGCTGGGCATTTAACAAGTAGCAACACCAATCCCTAGAATTTGTCTAGTTTTTATATTGGGCAGCATTTAGTAGAAGTTACGTGAGTATCCCACATGAGACAGAGACAAGCAGAAGACTGGATGTTTCTCTTCTATGCAAACCCATCATTCCTTAGTGAAATCCCTAAAATACACCTGCCACCTGCCCGCTAGGTTATCGAAGTCTGCACCATCGCAGCATATTCACCTGGTTGTGATTAGTGATGCATTAAGATCCAAAGATGTGCCTGAGTTTCTTTACTTAATTACATATAGTAAGCATGTTACATAAATTAGTGGACTTTTTTGCATGTAAACTTTTCTTGTAATAACCCCTCAAAGAGTAAGAACTTGAAAAGAATGATAATTCAGTGTCTTTGCAGCTAAACGGATTTTAATGGTATTTCTTGACATTTTATTGGCTTGCAAGTGGGCCACCTCACCAAATGCAATGTAGACGGGGACATTTACTTGTCATGGCATCTTTGACGAGCTAAATTCCCCCATTAGACTATAAATAAAAACAGCTGTGCAATGTCAGGCAAGTTGCATAAACTGAAGATGTCTCGAATTTAAAAATGAAACCGTTATTGTGGAATTAAACTCCTTCAGCTTTCAAATGTCATTATAGGCAATTTAATAATGCAATTTAGACTAACCGTGGCTTTTTGCAGAAAAATAAAGTAAGATTAAAAAAAAAAACAAATAGGACCCTGAGGCTTCCAACTTCAACTTAGAAAATTGATTTTGTTGCGAATCCTTCCCAATTATTATTATGAAACAAAATGCAAAACCCAAAAATATAGATAAAAATTCCATCAATAAGATTATTAAATTACATATTTGATTAGAACTGTTTCAAATTTAGATCATAAATCAAGTGAGATTGAGAATACATTGAAAAGCCAAGTTTGAAAATGTTAGACAGTCTCTCGTGATTTAAATAGAAGCCATTTGTTATTCAGAGCTTTCTACTGATGCTGTAAATATTTTATAAATGATACATAGTAGCTTAGTCTCCTGAGAGCTGAGCAAAACTGTCTTAAAAATCTGGGCGAATTACGTGTCAGTCATTCAAATACAATGTAGGACTGGAGAGAATTCATTACAGCAGCTTAAAAAAATGATGTGTGGTCGAGGCAGGAAAAAATCCTCCATTCGAGTAAAGGGATCCTGCGAAATAATATGTAGTTTTCTAATAAAGACCAGAAGGATGTAGCCCATGATATCATGAATTCATGGGACCTTTACGATTACATTAGTCATTCTAGGCCCCTCCATGTAACAGAAAGTCCGGGGACTTCGTTATCCTGCCCAGAGTGGCAGAGCTCGTTAGCATTCGACTCAAAACTAGTCTATTCTGTACCTGTTCTGTACATGATTGATTTTACTGCAATATCAGAAAACATACATTTTAATGTGAAAGTTTCCCAAGACTTTTTATTGATCTGCCTACAAAAGTTCTATTTGGATTCCCGAAGATACCCCTTTCGTTGTTCGGTTTTTACTCTAGATGCGTTCCCTTTACCCAACTGACGCCTTACAGAGTAGTCCCACGTTCTGTGGGAACTTCCGCTAAGTAGAACTGGGTAATTTCGCCTGTTTCTGATGGAGGAGAAGTTACAGGAATTCTGGAGCATATACACAGAAAAGAGTTCTTTCTCATTTTACCCCCAAAACTGCGGCTCCTGATGTAGTCCAGAAAAATAGTAGAACATAGCTTTCAGGGATTTCCCGAGGCAGCCGATGGTGAGGCTCTTCATAGTCATTTGGTTCTCTGTGTTTGACACTGAAGATCATGAAAGTACATCTCAGTCTCCTGTGTGTTGCACACAACACGAGGCCCCATGCAGATGTCCCCTTGACCCCATCTACCGAGCTTCCTGTGTATGTCCCACAGCTGGGAGAAAATTGACCAAGAGGAGGCCACATTCATCCTTCACGCAGACGAAATGTCAATGGCTGGGTTATGCTAATAAATTATCCCTGCATGACAAGTGTCTGTACGTTTCCGTGTGCAAAGGTAAAATTAAATCCAGCCACAAAATTATATATAGACTTTGAGCCCAAAAAGCATGAACGAAGCAAAGATTTTCCTTTTGTTTTTGTATAAAGGTGAAATTAGAGAGGTAATTCTGGTGATGGCACAAAATGAACACATTCAAGCTGTTGGGCACTTGAGCCAGAGAAGACACAGAAGGCAGGAATTAAGGGGTACTGATGCATTGCTTCTCTTTGTAATTGTCAAGCATTTTAGAGACGCTTATCAGCTTCATCTTTATGATCAAGATTGATTTTTACCAAAGCCTAGGTAAATCAAATCATTCCTAGGTAGATCAAATAGATAAGACTGTTGGGTTCTTTTTTTTTTTTTTCATTCATTTTTTACAGAGGGCTGTGTCAGGCACGGAGGACATTCAGAGATGAAAGTCCTGTCTCTGTTTACTAAAGTCCATTAAAACCAGGAGCATGGTATTTGATGTCTGTTAAACCATAAAAAAGTGACAGATAGTCCTTTTGAGAATTCTTTTGATGTCTTAAACACTAATGGGGTCAGCCTCTGCTAGTTAACTGGACACACCACTTGGTTCTGGACAGAAGTATCATGAGGCATAATGCACTGGCATAGGGCAGATTAAGAGGGAGAATCAGTAATGGGGCTCCAAAATCAGTGTGATTCTAGCCTCATACAAAGCTCAGCACATGAGATGTCATGAGGAATATCTTCTTCAAAAAGAGTGGGGTGTCTGGGTGGCTCAGTTGGTTAAGCAACTGCCTTTGGCTCAGGTCATGATCCTGGACTCCCCGGATCGAGTCCCACATCGGGCTCCCTGCTCGGCAGGGAGTCTGCTTCTCCCTCTGACCCCTCCCCTCTCATTCTCTCTCTCTCTCTCTCTCAAATATATAAATAAAATCTTAAAAAAAAAAAAGAAAAGAGAGAGCGTCTGCTGGGAAAGGCAAGAGAGACCACTCTTCAAGGGAGAAGAAAATAGTAGAAGTGCTTTAGCAACTGCCATAGATGGCATCACTGTATATTTTATTAGTGAGATGTTCACACTTGTAGGTATGAGTTCATAAAAATAGCGTATCCATTAAACTGTGGTACCAAGACTGAGGAGGAGTTTTTGTTCAGAACACCAAGGACACACAGTACTCCTTTCTTGTCTGCTTCTCTCTCACCTCCAGGCCTTTCCAGAAGCCATTATGGGGAGAGGGATGCCACGTTGAACCTGCGGTGAGCTGGAGGTATGACACTCCTGATCTCTGATCTACTCTGGGTCCACTTGTCTCCCTGGCGTTGATCTTGCCTCGTCCTCAAAGTTGGGGAAGTGGGGGTAACTGGGACCTCATTATGTTCCTTCGAGGTGCGGCGCCTGGGTGGCTCAGTCGGTTGAGCGTCCCACTCTTGGCTTCAGCTCAGGTCATGATCTCAGGGTCGTGAGATCAGACCCTGCATCGGGCTCCGCGCTCAGCACAGAGTCTGCTTGAGATTCCCTCTGCCTCTGCCCCTCCTACTCGTGCTCTCTCGCTCTCCCAAATAAATAAGTTTTCAAGGTCCGTAAACGTATCTCCCCCTGAGGCATCAGCCCTCAACATCCCAATGGCTTGTGTCATAAATATTTAGAAAACATCTTTTTGGTAACTGAGGGAAGTTTGCCACCAATTAAACCATGTAAAGGCTTACGAGGTCACTTGCTGTCCAACCTCCTCTGCTCCTCTGTGCCCGTTCCTTGTGATCTCTGTCTGTCAAATAAATAAATAAAATCTTTTTAAAAAAGTAACCAGTTCAAGTTTCCAAAATCAGACCAAAGGACAAACAAGGGCCCTCAAGCATTTCCTTAGTAGTTCTCTTGTCACAACTTCAAGATCCTGCATTGTTTTCCCGTCCTGCCCATTTTGCCAAGCCTAACTCTAGATCAGCACAGTTATCTACTTTTTCGGATCTAGCATCACACAACAATTGCCTTTCTTCCTGCTGGAGAAAAACCTAATCGACCAAGCAGCCGGCTGCACGGCTGTGGCGTTGGGGGTGCCCTCAATTCCAGTATTATCCGGCCCTGGTACCACTTAGAGACGGCTCCGTTTCCCTCTGCAGCTTCCTCCAGCAGTACCCAGCGTGGTGACGCTACATGGTTTTACTGCTCCTCTTAGCCTCCTTTCCCATTTGTGCTTCCCTGGATCGTTGGGTGATACGTTTCCTCTGTATGCTAGAGGGAAAAGAACAGTCAAGTCAGAGCTGAGTTAAACTGCCTGCTCCATGAGCCAGCTAGCTATCCCCTCCTTTTCCATCTTCTTTCTCACCTGTCAGCATCCTCCCTTTGCCCAAGTCCACAGCCCTGGCCTCGGCATCCATCCTGAGCAGTTTCGCGCCCCTGGTCCTACGGCTTCGGCTGCCTTCTCTACGGGCGCCTTGGCTTCAACTCACTAAAACCTGTAAAACTTGTACAGTTATCCCCTTCCCAGGAAGAAAAATGTCTTTGCGTCACCTTACAGCCACTGTCTCTCCTATCCTTTCCTTTCGTAGCCGTATTTTTGTTATGTGGGAAAACACAGAGCATAAAACTCGCCATGTGAACCGTCTGAAAATGGCATTTCACCATTTTAAAGTGCATGCTTTGGTGGCGTCTCATTCATGCACAGTGTATGGGGATACTCACACTGGCCCGTTCCAGAACATTTTCAACACTTGAAAGGAAACCTTGTAACCATTAGTAGTGCCTCTCTCCCCCCGCCCCCTGCCAAGCCCTGGCAGTTCTCATCTGCTCTCTCTCCCTGGAGTTTCTGGTTCCGGAAATGCACGTGAATTCAGAGCCATGCTTCTTGCAAAGATTGCAAAGAGCTGACAGCGTCCATAGTCTCACTCCCCCGTGTTCTTCTCAAGCCCATCTAACCGAACCCCCAGGCAGGCAGAAGAACCCTATCTGTGCCCCGAACAGCTCTCTTGAAGACCTCACAGGACAATCCCATTTGCCATCCAAGGGCCCTGGAGTCCTTTCCTCCTCCACACTTGTGAAACATTTCAAACGCGTCAGGAGGGTTCATCTGGTTCCGACTTACGTTTCTTGTTCTCAACCAAGAGTACCAGATGTCCACGCCCACTCCTGATGCCTGTGTCCGGGGGTGGGGAATTCACAAGCGCCACAGACCTCGTCCAGGTTTGCAGACTAGACTTTCACTTCTCTGTCCATCTGGTTGACTCCCGAAAAGGCCTTGTTTGGATCATTTCCGTTTTGATTTTTATTATCAATTTTGTTTTCGTATGTTAAGCCAAAGTGAATATTTCACATTGTATCATTGCTTCCTGAGTTTATGAGGTTTTATGAGCTTGTGAGAGGTCTTGGAAGCTTCAAGTGCATAAGCACATGGTGAATTGGCCTAGACTTTCAGTTTTTATCAAGAATTGTAAAGTTTTGGGGAGCCTGGGTGGCTCAGCGGTTAAGCATCTGCCTTTGGTTCGGATCATGGTCCCGGGGTCCTGCCTTTGGCTCGGGTCATGGTCCCAGGGTCCTGGGGTGGAGTCCCGCGTCGGGCTCCCTGCTCAGCAGGAAGCCAGCTTCTCCCTCTCCCTGCCTCCTGCTCCTGCTCTCTCTCGCCATCTCTCTCTCTCAAACAAATAAATAAAATATTAAAAAAGAAAAAGACCTAGGTCTTCAGATGTCTTAGGGTATAGTTCATCAGGCATGTTTTAATTCGCAATAATCGCGCCTCGGATAAACCTCATTGGCTACGATACTACCACTGCGCAAAGCTATCAGGCATGTTTTAAAAAATATAACTTAAAATGTATTCTCTCTGCATATAGAAAGCA
Source organism: Mellivora capensis (assembly GCA_004024625.1). Lineage (NCBI taxonomy): Eukaryota > Metazoa > Chordata > Mammalia > Carnivora > Mustelidae > Mellivora > Mellivora capensis. The sequence continues at coordinate 136,277 of PISX010002913.1, read as the reverse complement.
TTTGTGGGACCACTACCTATCTGCAGAAATGGGAAAATGTTTAAGACTCATTTTTAAAAATTCTACCAGGTAGTAATATGGAAAAAGTGGGCGTAGAGTGAGGAGAGGATTTGTTTTTACAGTTGTTTTTTTCCTCTCCCTAAAATGAGAGGGACTGTCACTGCCATTCTGAAAGCTTATGCTTGAAATAATTCAGAGTTATCCAGGGACACCTTTGTTCTTGCTAGGAGTTGACATTTATAGATTTGCAGAAGGTCATCTTGTCCCTTAGGCAAGAAGACAGCATAACATTAATTTCCCTATTTAATTAAATCAACTCCAAAGGAACAGTGATCCAGGACTGTTGCCTAAAAATTATTACCCAGTTTGGAAGAGTAATGGAGTAAACAAGAGAACATTATTTGTTAATGTCAGTGAAATAATAAGATTGTGATTTTTTTCCCACAAGACATCATTACCTAATAACACAGTCAGTGCTGGGTTTCCAGCATCAAGCTAAGAAGCTTATGCTAAGGTCAGGAGCCGAGGTTAAAAACATTTCTTAATTGTAGCGTGCTGCATGCTAGAGTTGCAATTTTCTTTATCATCGGTGTTTTTGGAAACCTTCTTTGTATGTGAAATGAAGTTCAGACTTAAAAAAAATACTCTCTGTGCTCTATGGCATTAGTATTTTGATTGTTCAAGGGTTTTGGACCATACTATAGTTTAAAAAGTTCTTTCTCATCATCAACTCGATTAGTTTTTTTTTTTCCGTTTACTTAAGCTGTATTTTAAGCCTCTGATTAATTCAGAATTGAGTAGTGATTGCCCATCACTTCTACACATGCAGCTTACTCAGTCTTTCAGAAATGAAAGGGATTGGGGTTTTGAGTGTTTACTTGTTTACAGGGTGTTTGTGTGTGAGAGAGAAAGAGCTCGACAGAGAGACATACAGACAGAGACAGGGAGACAGTGCCCGTTATTTGTGGCGACGTGTGTGAGATACTGTCTACCAGGGAAACTCATTAAGGAATCGGGATCCAGGGGCGCCTGGGTGGCTCAGTGGGTTAAAGCCTCTGCTTTCGGCTCAGGTCGTGATCCCAGAGTTCTGGGATCGAGCCCCACATCGGGCTCTCTGCTCTGCAGAGAGCCTGCTTCCTCCTCTCTCCCTGCCTGCCTCTCTTGCCTGCTTGTAACCTCTGTCTGTCAAATAAATAAATAAAATCTTAAAAAAAAAAAAAAGGAATTGGGACCCAGGGTTTTAGCTAGGGAGTTGATGACATAGGCACCCCCTGCCCAGCATGTACCAAAAATCCAGACTCTCAGAAGGAGAGCAGGTGTTCACCATAAACCACATTGTTCATACCAACAATTTACCCCAGTGAGCCATTCTTATGAGAGAATGGGGACAATATTCCTGAACTCCCAAGTTCCCAGATGCCGACCAAGGGCCAACTTGGCAAGCAGGAGATCTGGAGGTGACCACTCTGAGGTCCCCTATGTTAATCCTTCCTGTGTGACCTTCATGTCTCTCGTGTCGGGCCAGTGCTCATATGTACCTCTAGGCCTGTCCCCATCGTGGAATCTCATGTTTCATTCATAGGAGCCACTTCTGTTCCCTGGCAGTACCGTACTCTTTCCTGCCTGTTCACTGCCCCTTGCTCCTTCTGCCTGCGGTACTGGGGACATGGCTTCTACCTTGGTAAGCCGACCCAAAATACCACGCAGCCGCACAAACACGAGAGTCAGTAAAAAGTCCAGTGTTTTGAACATTGATGTTTGGAACACGGATGTTTCTGGATATGAGGGTCCTGTGTTACGTGTTTGAAACAGGTATGTTTTCATACAGGGTTTGCTATCCCTCCATTTCATAGATGATGCCATTAGGATTTCCTTGGGAAGCTTGTTTCATTTTCTTCTGCTCATTCTTTTAAAAGGATGAATTGAAACATAGTTCTATAATAACCAATGATTGCTAGCAAATCTAAATTTTATATATTTCTTCTGATGAAGGAGATTTGCACTTCCGGAATTGCTACTATCTTTAGGGTTTTTCCGCTTATAATGTGACATTCAAACATTAGCTTCTTTGTGTTACAGTAACTGCTGTCTTCATGAAATCCTCATCACTTATCCTCATTGATACATTTCCCAAAGCCTAACAGAGTGACAAGTGTTGGAAATGATGTGAAGAATTTAGAGCCCTCAAACACAGCCAGTAGGAATGTAAGACAGAGCAGCTGCTTTGGAAAACCCTTTGGCCAGTCCTCAAAATGTTAGACACATATTTAACATGTGACTCAGCATTTCCGCTCCCAGGAACATGCCCAAGAGAACTGAAAACATTTGTTCACAAGGAAACTTGACTATGACTATTTGAAGCATCCTATTCCTCCTAGCCAAAAAGTGGATACAACCCAAATGTCTACCAGCTGATAAACAGAGGGACGGAATGTGGCCTGTTCATAGGAGGAAATATTACTCACCCATCAAAAGGGATGGAATCTCGTTTCGTGCTTAAGTATCAATGAACTTTGAAGACATTTTGCTAAGTACAAAAAGCCACACACAAAGTTGCAGGTTCTGTGACTCTGCTTACATTACGTATCCAGAATTGGCAACTCTGTAGAGACAGAAGGTCGATTTGTGGTTGGCAGGTGCTGGGAGCAGGGGAGGGATGAAGAGTGCTCCTAATGGGTACGGGGTTCCTCTTTGGCGTGATGATGGTATTCTGGAATTACGTAGTAGTGATGCTCGCACAATCTTGTGAACACGGTAACATCACTGAACTCTGTGCTTTCCAAGGGGGGGATTTTAGGGTGTGTCAATTATAGCTCAAAAAACGGGGCAAAAATGAAATAATGAATTTCCATTTGAAAATCAAGTAAAACCTGTTTGAAGTTTCTCTGTGAAGCACTGTAAAGAACTTTACAACAGAGGGCTTGATGAAAATTTTAAAGAGAACTGAGAACCGGAAACCAATGTCAACCCCGCTCAATTCAACAGTCATGTGATTATTGGAAGAATCGTTTGATTCAGCAATCAGTGTTTCCATTGTCAGAGTCCACAGCCACAGCTAATAATGCATGAAAGTGTACAGTTCGTGATCCCGATAAAGTAAATAGCTTTCTTCGTGTGAGTCTTCACTCTGCTTTGAAATACCACAGATTTTCTCACAGATGCACGAATGGCAGGAGGCAAAGACATATTGAGGGCATTTGGAAATTCTCACTTTCTCCTATCACTCCACCAATAAAAGTAAAAAATGTGAATGATGATGTATGCGAAAATCTCATGTCTTTCTCCCACACTCAATTGAAATGCTGTTGCAGTTTTCACTCTTGTTAGCTTTGGTAGCTTGTGCTAAAGCCAAAAACAATTGCTCAGAAAGAGGAAATACTTGAAGCAGTGCCATCGTTAAAACCGCATTTCCGGTACTGCTTTTCCAAGTTTGACGATGTTCTTAGACCATGAGGCTTCTTCCTCGGTGTTTATGCTACTTGAGGAAATAGAACCATACTTTCGTACTTTTCCATGTTTGTGCTTTAAAAATTTTTTTTTTACTTTATTTACAATTCATGCTTAAGATCTACTTTATCTTTGGTGCTGTGCTCTTTGATCAAGTAGAATTCCAACAAACTCCTTCACCAATAACAAGAGGGCGGTTGGCATACCTTGAATGTATAAACAGTACTGGTAGAGTAAATTAAATGCCCCAGAATGATGAGAGGTTTCAAAAGGTCCTTTTATTTGGGGTTTCTGTTTTTGTTAATGTGTTACAAAATTAGACATGGTCGTTACACGAAAGTAAGAAGAAATACTTATTCATCTGCTTAAGGAAAATTACTAAATATCTACCATCTGTCAGACTCAGGGAATAGGAGGTTGAATGGGGCACACAAAGGAACTCTTAATGATGGAGGCGTCTGCTAGTGGGCCAGAGGGGGCCCTCCGTCTGGTCAGTGGGTGCATCCTAGTTCCCCGAAGCAGATGATCAGGGACCTCCCCTTACTTTGGTTCTACTGCTCAAAGATCCCAAAGTTTCACTTGACCCCAAGAATGAAGCCATGTGTGGGTGCCAGGAGTAAGACTTGTAAAAACCTAGCAATTGTATGCTTCCCATTTATTCATTACAATCCCATAAGATTGTAAATCAATGACTAAAAAGCCCAGAAAACATGAATTACTTGGGAATTTGGGAATACTTCAAAAGAAACCCGAATCAAAGCATAAATCAACCTACTAGTGATGGGATTTGATCATAGTTCCTTCTCCCAAGAATCCCTTTCCAGTAAAAGACAAGGTAAAAAATGTTTCTAAAATGGTAAGAAATTCTAGAAGAGAAACATCAAAGATGAGGTACATGTGCCTTCTGGAGAGCCACTGCACATGGCTTTGGATTGCTTCACGTAAATAACAAGAACAGAACTTTCATTTCCCATTCCAGGTTGCTTACAGAGTTAGTTGTGCTGTTCTGGGGAGAGGATGGGGAGAGCTGGACCCCATTTGTTCACCAGTTATCGCACAGGAAAGCATGGATTCCCAACTCATTGGAATGTTCCATAGGATCAGCCTTTACTGGCCATGGTCTGGGCATTTAAGGTCTGTTGTCTCTGTTGATCCTTCTAATAGCCTGCAAATTAAATATTATTAGTATCTCTACAGATGTGAAAACAGACAGATAGCTAAATACTTTTGCCTGGGAATAAAGAGCAAGTCATCGGTAATGGTGGTCATGGTTGAGGGGGTCAACCTTAGGTTGAGACCTAAGCGTCTGCCTTTGGCTCAGGTCATGATCTCAGGGTCTTGGGACCGAGGCCCAAATTGGGTTTCCTGCTCATCAGGGAGTCTGCTTCTCCCTCTTTCTCTGCCTGTCTCTCTGCCTACTTGTGATCTCTCTCTCTCTCTCTCTCTCTCTGTCAAATAAATAAAATCTTAAAAAAAAAGATAGACATGGTTGATATTGAATCATCACGACTGGTCTGTCTTCTGTCTGGACTACACTTGGTTTCATCTCTGTATAGCAAACATCTACTCTTTCATTTAAGACCTAAGTCACAGATCTGCGCTTCACCTTTTCTAGAACGCATCGTCTTTGGGTTCTCAAACACACTGTTCTTCTCTCTCTCGTGGTTCCATCCCTCTCACACCACAGATGATGGCTGTTGCCTAACGGTTATCCTGAGAGGAGACGTTTTGTTCATATTCGTGGTTTTATTCCGGAACCTGGCCTAGTCCCAGACATCCAAGAAGTCCTCAGGAAACATGTACTAAACAAATGGTCGATAGTTAAAGGAATACGTGTTGAATAAACACGAATTCTCCATTCCCTGTTTTGAGGCAAATACTAGAATTGAGTTTACCTAGTTAAAACATTGCCTTGAAGTTTATTCAGACTCCCCGTTTCCTACGAATTCACCAGAAACCCTTTGTTTTTAGATGTTCACTAGTGAACAAGGGATTTCTCTTTTAAGTTAGATCCTTTCACAATGTGGAGTGGAACAGAAATCAGAGCGGACAGTTGACGTCTGCGTGAGGCGCGAAGCTCACCCCATGGCCGGTCTCGCTCCGCACACACTCGCGTCCACGTCCACAAGTGTACGGCAGGTGAAATCTCCTCCCCTGGCCTCCAAGTGTGCCCGATTCAACAGGTGACTCGGGATTATCTTCCACCCAGGATCAAGACAAAACATGGGCCCGAGAAAGATGTCTCCCAGAGAGTCTCGAGACGGGCTAGTTATACATAAACCAATAAATTACCAGAGCAAATGCTCCGACCTTTTAGAAAGAGATTTGTTATATGGGTTGAGCGTGAAGAAAATCGATTCTTGTTGAACTGATGAATGTCTCTTCTAGATGGTTCACGTTGCCATTAAAGCACGAAGTTGCCATTTTTCTTTCTCTGTCAGCTACTTATTTCCTGCACGAACTCGTCAGGCTTTCTAAATCATATCTGTTGGTCACTTGCCAAGTGCTTGGCTGTTGGGTACATATGGAATAAATTATCCAATGAAAAACATCTTGAAAATGTCCAGCTCTTTTATCAAGTGCACCTGTAAATCTTAAAATGCCCATAAAGAAGTGTCTACCTAGTGCATTGGGCACAAGATACAAAGATCCCACATAGGACAAGAGTAACTAAGGTTTGGAGTGATATCTCAACTTAGGAAGCTTCAGTAGTTAGTGGGGAAAGTCCCCAAACCAAGTCTTGAGGTTCTAATAGATGGTAAGCACTGTTTATACACACATGGATGTAACTCTTCATCTTGGGAATTGCCAGTGATAAAAGGGGAGGGATACCCGGGAGAAAAAGGAACCCTCGGTCTTTGAAGGCACCTATTTTCCCAGCCACGAGGAAGGCTTGCCTTTCTGAGCTGCTCAAACCTGTGTTAAGTGTTCTCCCGTAGACCGCTTGTTCAGGCTGCGTGTTTGGTGAAAGCTGGGTCCTCAGATCCAGCATAATAGCAGGATATTGAAACCGAATAAATGTATTCCATTGCTCATTTGGACCTTTGCGCCTCCCCCTCGGCTCATTCTTTCTTGTGTGGGTCTCTCCTCATTGCCCCTTTCAGGGGTTATCTACATGCCTCAAGAGGAAGGCCTTCTTTCCCTGGGGCACACTCTCGGAGCCTCCCTTGCAGCCTCCATGGGGGAAATCTCTCCCATCTTTGCTCTCTACCTTGCATGTTGGAAACCTTCCTAACGCCGTGTCACATGGCTTTGCTGCGTTGGACAGCGCGTGCTTCTTGCGTTTTGTGTGTCTGCCTTCCGAGGGTCTAGCACACGGTTTTGTTCACCAAATACCAAGGAATGAGTAGGTGAATGAACAGATAAAGTAAGATACCCTCAATTGCCTTCTCTCCTTGAAGTACATACATCCTTGTTCTCTGTCTCTTCCAAAGAAGGACACGTTCACTGAGAAGAGGGTAGCCAGAGTTAGCAAAACTGAACGAAGTCTTACCGTATGACCCAGCAGTTGTGCTCCTTGGTATTGACCTCAATGAACTGATAAGTTGTGTTCACACAAAAACATCTGTATGCAGATGTTTAAGCAGCTTTATTTTTAATTGGCCCAGCTTGGAAGCAACCACACTGTCCTTCACTGGGTGAATGGCTGAACTGTGGTCCCTCCAGACAGTGGTTGCCGAGGGTCAGGTTATAGGGAGGAGAGGGCTGAGTCAGCACAGCACTTAGGATTTGTAGGGCAGTGAAGCCCCTCCAAACGATACTATAATGTTGGGTACTTTCCTGTGATATTGCCGGGACCCATAGAACACACCCGTGGTGACAGAAGTACCAGTCTATTGGGAAATGCTGATAGAAAGGCTGGACATGTGTTGGGGAGGGGGTATAAGTGTATGGGGACTCGACATGCTTTCCACTCAATGTTGCAGTTACCCTAAAACAATTGTAGAAAATAAAGTCTGTTGAAACGAAACTGTGGGGAACCCAATTAAATGTGAATTTCAGCTACAGAACCAACACCTGCTTAGTGTAACTATGGCCCATGCAGAATGTGTGGTGTGTGTGCATACAGAAGACACTTGGGTTCTGCTGCCTCTTATTTATTTGTTTTCATTGAGAAAGAACTTGGGGCCCCCGGCTGGCGCAGTTCAAAGAGCACGCAACTCTAGCTCTCGGGGTCGTGAGTTTAAGCCCCATGTTGGGTGTAGAGATTACTTAAAAAAAAAAAAAAATCGAGAGAGAAGTTATACACCATGAAATTCACCACGAGGGAGTGTACAGCTTACGGAGTTTGGTATACACACAGAGGCATGTAACTTCACCCCCTGTAATGCCACTTGGTACCCCAAAAGGAAACCCTACACCCATGAGCACTCACTCCTCATTCCTCCCTGCCGGCCCGTAGCAACCACAGTTCTGCTCTCCATCGCTGTGGATTTGGGTTGCCATGGAAGGCCCCTGGGACTGGGCGGGGGGTCCTCTGCTTCTGTGTCCCCTCACAAATAGAAGCGGGCCCTTCCCACGGGCAAAAGGCGGCTCTGTAGTCCTGGAGCGTGTGCAGAACTCACCTTCAGGACTGAAGTAACTTCGAAGGCCTTTAAATCTCATGTTGATATCGTGGCACTGCCTGTCCAAATAATCCATACATTTTCACCGTGAAACACACACACTGCCGAGTCGGGGACTTGAAGGAAATCCTTGAATCACGATACCGACACTCACATTTTACTTACGACTTTTAATTCTGAAAAGAGGCGGCGGGAAATTCAAAGAGTTTGCACCAAAACTCCTCGACCTAGCATGACTCGAGAAAATGTCCTTGGGCACAATCCTGACGAAGACCCGGGTGGGGTCCCCCTTGCTCTGTCAGGAAGCCCAGCCGCTCTGACAACTGTGTGCCGGTTCTTTCGTTGGGCAGAGCATAAAAAGCTTGGCCGCCATCAGTCCCTGCACAGCCCGAGACGCTGGGGATCAGATAACTTTTATGAGAGAAGCATATTTAGGCAGTGATGAAGAAATGTGCTTTTTATTCTAAATGTATCACATCTGGATTATGCTTTGCCAAAGTATGGTAATGTTATAATTAAGAATGAATTTGATTTCTTACAGAATTCAAAACTAACAAGAGCCGTGATTAAAAACAGATGCGAATGCCACTTTACTGAAAAAACGAGCACTTTTATTTATTTTAAAACTATCCTAAGAAAAAGGCTTGGGGCCACAGTAAAATACTCTGCAGTTAGAATCAAATATTTTCCCTTAACGCTGTTCCTGCCCCCAGTCTGTTCAGAGGGCTTTCCGAGTATCCCGAGTAGAGGAGAGGTTCCTATTCTGTAGATGACTAAGATATGCCCTCCGGGGGTGGGGGGCGCCTGGCCGGCTCACTCAGCGGAGCATGCGACTCTTGATCTCCGGGTTGTGGGTTTGAGCCCCACGTTAGAGATTACTTAAAAAATAAAATCTTAAGAAAAATGCACTCTATGATGCAATACAGCATATTAGTGGTCTGCAAAAAAACTTCAGGAACTCCCTTTTTTCTTTAAGGAACTATTTGTGCATTTTATATATTAGAGGACAGTCACAGTAACCTCCATAAACTGGGAGCAATGTAGGGCTGTCATAGCATCAACTGTTTCAGCTGGTAACTTCCTCCCAGACGCCGTGCAACAGTCCTGGGGCTGCGCATGGGAGAACCCCGACCTGCAGACACGGCAGGGACGTGCGTAAACCACTGTAAGATAGCAGAAAGGACTTGTGGCCGCATCGCTGCTTTATAATCGTGACAGATCATGGTGCCCTGAGCCGCAGGGCCTCGATACCCCGCATGGGGCGCTGGAGTCCATTCACAGAAGCAGATCTGGTGAGCAGAGGAAACCACACTGTAAGGTCACACCCTCACTAAGCAGCAGCATGGTGGCTTCTGCCAATATGACTTGCCACTCTTCCATGGACTGGCCAGTAAGGAGACAGGGGCCCCTATGGATACAGACCGGGACGGGCAGCCAAAGGAAGGTCATCATGATGGCCGCTGTCCACGACTTTCAGCATAAAGGACAACATAGAACCAAACAGGTCAGGGGACAGCCACCACGCACTGGGTGACTGCGCGTACTCAGTTGGAGGAGAGATGACTGTAAAGTGGGGCTGGGAAATGCCTGACAGCAGCTCTGCACCAGCGTGATCTCCTCTGGCTCCAGAAGGAATCATAAGATATTCCAGCCAGCCATGGGTCAGCGTGTGGTCAGAGTTGGCCTGTGCGGCCCATGGGGGGACATGCAAAGGCCAGGGCGCCAGAGGAGGCGATGTGTGCCTCCGTAACCCATGCCGCACAGTGTGGGTCCTCTAGTCTACCAGAAGCATTTGCAGTGGTCATTCTACAAGGAGCTTCTGAAGCCGGCATTGGCCAAGGGGTATCAGGTTTGCAGGGAGCTCTTCGCTTGTGAAAGCTGGGGCCAGAGATCATGGAATCTTGCTCATCTGTCTCGGCTGGTCGTTCAAGCCAGGCCACGGTAACAGCCTGGACGACAGGATACAATAGTTTTTGTCTTCTGCCCCCTCCCTCTCCTGTTCTGTTTTCCTTATCATTTCCGTATCTGTCCACTGAACACCAGCACCTCAGGGAAATGACCTTCCCCACCGAGACCTGACTGAGTACTTCTCTCTCCCTTGCGAGCATCCATCCATCGGTGTTTCCTGTTGCAAGACACCAAGACTGAGGAGATGGCAATGATGAGGGAGGCGGTTTGTGGAGGTTTGGGCGGCCAGGTGCCCTGAGATCCCACCAGGAGTGCCCTCCTCTCGGGACCCACACGTGGCTGTGCGGCTGCAGCCTCTCTGTGTGACCAACCAGGGGGTTTTTCTTCATTCATAGACTCACAAGTTGCCAGAACTCTTGTGCTGCCTTATCTTGTAATGTGGGAAGCTCAGTGTGCATGATTTTTAGTATTTTCAGTTCATGCATTTTATCATTAAATGAGCATTTATCAGGTAGCCGTTACGTTCCACGCATTGAGCTAGGTGATGAGGACACAGAGATAAATTTAATGTGTCTCTTTACATAATTAAAATCTCATGATAAATTACTTTGCCATATGTGACTGCCGATCTACTGTACGTGAGATTACAGCTCTTGTCTACAGTGAGCGATTGATAGTACGTCTCTCATATGCTAATGAAGAAAACCTATAAAACGAGAGTGTTTCGGCGAAACCTATTGAGCTGCTAAGTTACTTGGTTTCACTATGTGGTTGGTCATGAGTGTGCCACTGCCCATCGAATTGCTTCACTTTCTCTGACCTGACATCCAAGTTATGTGCTCAGAAGCAAAAGAAATAGAATTGTGTGTTTCCAGATCTACTAGAAAAACAGAAACTACTCTAGGTGTTTGAACCAGTGGGAATTTAATTCAGGAAGGGGGTAGAAGGTGATGGAAGTACTAAGCAGCTAATACGGGACGGTCAAGCAAAGCAGAGAATGACCTCTACAGGGCAGTGTCACTCCCGATGGAAGGAACGAGGGACGAGGCAATGACCTCCAGATGCACGGTGTTGGAAGCACAGCAGGAAGCTGCAGCCCCTTCGGCATATCTAGAGGCTCTAGATCCTGGACGCCCCTGTGGGTCCCTCCCATTGGCCAACCCCAGCTGAAAGCCTGTGGAAGGAGAACCTGGGACCAGCTTTCGGGGATCGGCCTCGGGGGTCATGAGGAAAGGTGGTGCCGTAGACTGAATGTGTGTGTCCACCCAGAATCCGTATGCTGAAACCTGACTCCCGACATGAGGGTATTTAGAGTTGGGGTCTTTGGGAGGTGATCAGGTCATGAGTGTGGATTCCTTAGGCACGGGGTTGGTGCCTTACAAAAGAGATCCCAAAGAGTTCCCTCACCCCTTCTGCCATGTGATGAGGCAGAGAGAAGACAGCCATCCATGAACCAGAAAGTGGCCCTCGCCAGACACCAGATCTTTTGGTGCCTTGATCTGGGCCTTCCAGCTTCCAGAACAGTGAGAAATGAATGCTGGTGTAAGCCACCGACCCGACGGTATGTCCGTCACGGCCGCCAGAACAGACTAAGATGGGCAGGTACGAGCAGTGGAACAAATGCACAAAGATTTCTGCCCCTGTGGTGCTCATGTTTTAGGGAGACATAATCAACAGGAAGCACTGTGTATCATTCATAGTTATATTTTACATTATTATTATACTCTCCATCATGATAATTGGATGCTGCAATGTTTTTATCTGGAAAAGAATGGTGAGTCCCACGGGAGGAAAAAAGTACAGGAGAGGAAGGGGATCATGAGTATCAGGGTGGGGCCAGTTCCTGGCTTCAGACATGCGGGGCAAGGTCAGCTTAGCGGGGAAAGGTTGCACCCAAGCCGAGACGGGACCGGCGACACGCGGATTATGTAAAATGCGTGTTTTAGGCACTGGAAACTGCAAGAACAAACATGCTAAGGCTGAGTAGGCTGGGTTCGCAGATCCTTTCCTTTTCTTAAGTCTGAAAGGGGAAAGCAGGATTGGGTAAGGTCAAAAAGGGAAGGGGCACCAGGTAACATGCCCTGGAGACAAGTATGGGCAGTTGTCAGGTAGAATCTTAACCTCAGTTTGGTCCAAAAGATGTCAGCGCCATCAGCCTAATGGCCGGGTATAGGAATTACACCATCGTATTTCATCTGTAAACATGACGATTCCTCTAATTTCCTGTTAGTGCTTACTGAATTGTTAATAAGTATTCAATACTTGTTGAATTGTTCTGTGTCAACAGTGGCAAATTGGATACATAAAACCCTGCTTTCACGGAGCTTACATTCGAACTGAAGAGATCCGGAACAAACAAGTAAATAAAACAAATGTGCAGGGACGCCTGGGTGGCTCAGTTGGTTGGGCGGCTGCCTTCGGCTGAGGTCATGATCCCAGCGTCCTGGGATCGAGTCCCGCTTCAGGCTCCTTGCTCACGGGGAGCCTGCTTCTCCCTCTGCCTCTGCCTGCCACTCTGTCTGCCTGTGCTCGCTCTGAGAAATAGATAAATAAAATCTTAAAAAAAAAATCAAAAACAAATGTGCCAATAAGTTATACAACATCAGGCAGAGGTAAGCGTTAGGAAGAAAATGAGATCGGGTCTAGTGAGTGAGGAGGGTTGAGAGTATGTACAGTGCTAGAGATGGAGAAATCAGAAGAACCTGGTGAGAACATTTTTCTCAACGTGTACAGTCCATCTTGTAACTTTCTTTGGGTTATGCTGATGATAGGGAAGTGAAAATCTACTCATATACCATGTTTTATGTATTGAGAATTTTGAGGAAATTTGCTGCTGTTTGTTGCATGACATTCAAAATGCAATACTCACAAAGACTAAGAGCGTCGCTATTGCAATTTGCGGAATTATTTCCCCTGGAGGGAAAAGAACGACATGGTGACATTTAAGTAGAGAAATGGAGGACGAAGGGAAGAAACATGTAAAAATGTCTTTTGCATGGGCAAGAGCATTTGCTGATCCACTGGGGGAGAAACATTCTTGAACTCAGCAAGATGTGCTTTGGGGCTGGAGTGGACAGAACGAGGAGAAGGCAAGATCGAAGAGGGAGAAGGCAGATCGGGAAGAGCTGTGCGGGCCACGGAAGAGAGACGGAATTTAATCTATGGGGATGGGAAGCCATGGGAGGGTGGGAGCAGAAGAGTGGGGAGTGTCATCGTCTCCTTTGCACTTTAAGGGCTCACTCTGCTGACATTGGCCAACAGTGTGAAGGTCAAGTGTAAGGGAGAAGGACCGTCTAGACGGCTACTGAACTAGCAAACAGAAGTCAGTGTTGGAGATAGATGCAAAATGATATGGTTGGAAAAATTAGGGCGATGATATGCCCACAAGAGGCAGGCCGAGTGGTTTGGGGACACTAAAAATGCTATTTGCCCTTTTAGTTTTGTCGATTGTTTCCTTTACGGTGCAGAAGCGTTTTATTTTGAAAAATTCCCAATAGTTTATTTTGCCTCAGGAGACATATCTGGAAAAATGTTGCTGTGGCTGATGTCAGAGGAATGACTGCCTGTGCTGTCTCCTAGGGTTTTTATGGCTTCAGGTCTCCCATTGAGGTCTTTCATCCATTCTGAGTTTATTGTTGTGTGTGGTCGAAGGAAGTGGTGCTTTGATTCTTCTGCATGTACTTGACCAGTTGTCCCAACACCATTTATTGAAGAGACTACCTTTTTCCCATTGTATATTCATTCCTCCTTTGCTGAAGATTAGTTGACCATAGAGTTGTGGGTTTATTTCTGAGTTTTCTGTTCTGTTGCATTGATCTATGTGTCTGTTTTTGTGCCAGTACCATATTATCTTGATGATCACAGCTTTGTAATATAACTTGAAGTCTAGACTTGTGATACCTCCAGCTTTGTTTTTCTTTTTCAAGATTGCTGTGGCTGTTTGGGGTCTTTTGTGGTCCCATACAAATTTTAGGATTGTTTGTTCTAGTTCTGTGAAGAAATGCTTTTGGTATTTTGCTAGGTTGCATTAAATCTGTAGATTGATTTGGTTAGTACAGACATCTTAAGAATATTTGTTCTTCCAGTCCATGAGCATGGAATGTCTTTCCTTTTTTTTTCCTTGCATCATCTTGAATTTCTTTCACCCACGTTTTATAGTTTTCAAACTACAATTCTTTCACTTCTTTGATTTAGTTTATTCCTGTTTTATTGTTTTTGTTGCAGTTGGAAATGGGATTGTTTTCTTAATTTCACTTCCTGCTGCTTTGTTATTAGTGTATAGGAATGCCACAGATTTCCTTACACTGATTTTGTATTCTGTGACTTTACTGAATCCATTTGTCAGTTCTGGTAGTTTTTTGGTGGAATCTTTAGCGTTTTCTATCTATAGCATGTGAAAGAGAACCTTTTGAATGGGAGAAGATATTTGCAAATGACATATCTGACAAAGGGTTAGTATCCAAAAGATATAAAGAACTTATACAACTCAATACCAACCCCCCAATAATCCATTTAAAAATGGACAGAACACAAACAGACGTTTCTCCAAAGAAGACCTATAGATGGCCAACACATACATGAAAAGGTTCTCAACATTATTCTTCATTAGGGAAGTGCAAATCAAAACCACAATGAGATACCACCTCATACCTGTCAGGATGGCTAAAATCAACAACACAAGAAACAAGTGTTGTTGAGCATGTGGAGAAAAGGGAGCCCTTGTGCACTGTTGGTGGGAATGCACACTGTGGAAGACAGTATGGAGGTTCCACAGAATGTTGAAAATAGAACTATCCTATCACCCATCAATTGCACTTGCGGGTGTTTATCCAAAGAATAAAAACTAATTCAAAGGGATATATGTGGGGCACCTGGGTGGCTCAGTCAGTTAAGTGGCAGACTTCAGCTCGGGTTGTGATCTCAGGGTTCTGGGATCGAGCCTTGCATCAGGCTCCCTGCTCAATGCAGAGTCTACTTCTCCCTCTTGTTCTGCCCTTCCCCTCTCGTGCATGTTCTCTCTCTCTCAAATAAATAAAATCTTTAAAAACAAACAAACAACACAAAGGATACATGCTCCCTGTTATGGAATCAGCTCAAGTGTGCATCAATTGATGAATGGATAAAGAAGATGTGGTATAGGTATACAATGGAATACTGTGCAGCCATAAAAAGAAGGAAATCTTGCCATTTGCAATGACGTGGAGTGAGAGAGTATGATGCTGAGCAGAATAAGTCAGTCAGACAAAGATAGATATCATATGATTTCACTCATACATGGAATTTAAGAAAGAAGACAAATGAGCAGTGGAAAGAGAGAGAGATAAACCAAGAAGGCGACTCTTAACCATAGAGAACAAACTGATGGTCCCTAGAGGGGAGGCGGCTGGGTGGGGTTGGGTTAAATAGGTGATGGAGATTGAAGAGTGCACTTGGGGTTGACCACTGAGCGATGTGTGGAGTGGTTGGATCACTATATTGTATACCTGAAAGTAATATAAGACTGTAATGTTAACTATACTGAAATTAAATTGAAGACCTTTAAAAAAACGTGAAACGAACAGGAGAACGAAAAGAAGGAGAAGAGGAAGGAGGAGGTCATTTGGCCTACAGTTGGTCCTCATTTCATTCTAGGGCTTTGCAAAACGCCCAGGTAGTGAATATGTCAAGCTTGGTAGATCATAAGGTTTTGTTCCAACTACTCAAGTGGGCCAGGTAGTGTGAAGGCAGCGTGGAGAATATGCACATGTATGGTAGTGGCTGCGTTTTGATAAAACTTTGTTTACAGAAACAGGGAACAGGCAGGATATCTGGCCCTCGGGCTATAATTTGCTAGCCCCTGGTTTAGACTCCGGGATCACCTGTGAAATCTCTGACTTCTGCTCCACGGACGAGCTTGTGGCCATATGCGCCGGCCATCTGCCTGTCTGGGGTCCATGTTTCTAGACACTGGAAGCTGGTCATCAACCTCTCCTCTTGACTTCTGACCTGTACTCACTTAATCTTCCGACTACTGTGATCCTTTTAGTTCACTGGGTTAATATTTTTCTTAGTGTTGACTTTTTACTTAAAAATCTCTCATGTCTGTGTAAAATTTGAATGCTAGCCTTTAGCGTCACACCCTTACAGAGAACGCCATGGTGAATTTTCCTGCCTTTCCATTTATTTCATCCTCCCACTAAATCCTTTTGTTCGTTTTTGGTGTCTGGAAGGATGGTCGGATGCAAAATGCACGGACTTTGGAGTAGCTGGCCCTGGGTTTGGATGACGATTCCACACCTAGCGCTGTGTGCCCTGGGCAAATTGCAGAATTTCTCTGAGCCTCCATTACTTCATCTGTAAGACTCAGAGAGGAGTAGAAGAATTTCTTTTGCAGTCTAATTAATACTAAATGATAATCCTAAAGTACCAAGGAATATAACAACTTTGGTCTTCCTTCTTAACAAAAATGAACTCAAATGAGAGGGTGCTGAACCCCATGGAAAATGCTAAGATTTGTGGAACTTCCAGTTAATACTTCATTGCTATATATTTTCATAAAGTTTCAGTGGCTTTTTAATTTAGCTGTATTTGAACATTATGCAAATAAAACAAATAAAATATTAGTATATATCCAGAGAAGATAATTAACTACTTGATTACTTTATATGGAAAACCCAAAAGACTCTACCCCCAAACTACTAGAACTCATACAGCAATTCAGTAACGTGGCAGGATACAAAGTCAATGTACAGAAATCAGTGGCTTTCTTATACACTAACAATGAAAATACAGAAAGGGAAATTAGAGAATCGATTCCATCTACTATAGCACCAAGAACCATAGATACCTGGGAATAAACCTAACCAAAGAGGTAGAGGATCTGTACTCGAGGAACTACAGAACACTCATGAAAGAAATTGAAGAAGACGAAAAAGATGGAAGACCATTTCATGCTCTTGGATCGGAAGAATAAACATTGTTAAAATGTCTATACTACCTACAGCAATCTATACTTGATTATTCTTAGGGAGTACAACATACAAAGCAGGAAAACCACATCTTTTGTTTTTTTAATTATGTTACGTTAGTCACCAAACAGTACATCATTAGTTTTTGATGTAGTGTTCCATGATTCATTGTTTGAATATAACACCCAGTGCTCCATGCAATACGTGTCCTCCTTAATATCCACCACCGGGCTCTCCCATGCCCCACCCCCAAAACCACATCTTCTAAATTTTTCATCAAATGTCATACCGGGGGTGCCTGGGCCGTGCTGTCAGCTGAGCCTCTAACTCTTGGTTTCAGCTCACCTTGTGATCTCAGGGTCATGGGATCTGACTCCTAGTTCAGCATAAAGTCTGCAGGGTCCTGGGGTCGAGCCCCGCATCAACATCACGCTCCCTGCTCAGCGGGGAGCCTGCTTCTCCCTCTCCCTCTGTTTTCTTCTCTCGCTCTGTGTCCCTCTCTGTCTCTGTCTCTCGTGAATAAATAAATAAAATCTTAAAAAAAAAGTCATGCCTCTTTGGGGCACCTGGGTGGCTCAGTTTGTTGGGTGTCCAACTGAATTTCAGCCCGAGTCATCATATGGGATTGAGTCCCATACTGGGCATGGAGCCTGCCTGGGATTTTCTCTCTTCCTCTTCTCTTCCACATCCCCTACCCCAGCCACCACTTGCGGACTCTCAAAAAAAAAAAAAAGTCATACCAATTTATGAGGACAACAGAAAAAGTGAATAGCTCTTTAAGGACAGAGATTTTTTTTTTTAATTTTATGTATTTATTTCAGAGAGAGAGAGAGAGAAAGCGCATGCCAGGGGAGGGGCGTAGGGGAGCGAGAGGCACCAGCAGACTCCACACTGAGTGGGGAGCCTGATGTGGGGCTAGTTCTCATGACCCGAGATAGTGACCTGAGCCAAAACCAAGAGTTGGTCGCTCAGCCACTTGCAATACCCAGGTTTCCCACGACAGAGACTTTTAATACAGTGAAATAGGTATCATTTACCAAGCTCAAAACATTTAAAGCCACCTCCTAGCACTTCATACACAGATATAAAGACAGGTCTCGCATTTTGCAGCTATTACCATATACGTTATAATAACCTCATAAAAAGCAGCATGCATTTCACTTTATGCTTTCCTAGTGGGCCCTGTTGATGGGCGTACAAGTCCCACAAACGCAGCTGATAATGATCTTCATAGTTTCATTGCTTTATTTTGAACCAACCATTTATGTTTCACTGAAATTTCCCATTTGCTAGGCTAGGCACTTGGTACAAAAAATAAAAATCAATACGGTCAGTCAATGTCATTGTAAAGTCTGGGATGATGGTTCTAGAAGTGCTTCTAAAATATCTTCTGGGACTCTAGTAACATTGGAAGTCAATAACGGCGACACGCTCCGCCGAGAGACAGAAAATCCATCCGAGTTGTGCCCAGGTGGCCGCCGTGGTCCTCCGTGACCACAGAGTAGAGGCGAGGAGCATTTGAATGTCAAGTTCGAAAGTGTTAGTGAGGCCACTGGTCACGTTAGCAAGCCCCACTGTAAGCATTTCGAGGAGAGTGCATCTCTTAATTTCTTTTTCGAGCTTTTGCTTTATGTTACAGAGCTACGCATCCCATGCTCCATCTAAAACAGGATTTCAGCATCTCGTGACAGACGTGGGCTCCTTTCTTATGTTTTCTCCTGTCTTTGTGGAAGGTGCCAAAGGATAGGGGAGTTACGCTGGCCCAGAGAATACAGCAGACAGCAGGCAGGAGACTGGGATCCCACCCTGCACATGATCGCGGCCCTCAGTCCCTTCCGGTGAGTGTTCTGAATCGCTGGTACTATGCGTTGGTTGGCTCCGGTCACGGCGGAAACTGCCAACTCCCTCCGACCCTGCACATCTCCTGACTGCCGTTCCGACTTTGGACGTTAATCTCTGCGGAACTTTAGGCTGACTTTGGACAAAAGTTTCTTGACTTCCAAGAGTGTCTAATTCAACTGATGAGGAAAGAGACGAGGAAAAATACACCAGGTGCTGAATCAAATCGGTGAACATGTACCAGGCACATGGAAACAAAAGGAAATGTGATTCGCCTCCTGCAGCCCATCTACTGTCTCCGGAATTCCCTCCGCCCCTCAGCCTTGCCGCTGAAGCACGAAGATCGTGAGAGGATTGGGACCAAGGTCTCCCTGTCCCCAAGCAGAACTGAAGACCAGGGGCATCTGTCCAGCTGGGCTAGGGGGCTCTGTGCAGGGGAGAGAGTCACACTGTGATGGCTCGGTTGAACGCTCGGTGCACGACCGCCCACATCCCGCTAACGTTCTCGGGATGAGGTGTCTAGTGGCATGTGGGGCGACCTTCTGCCCGTGGGGCCTTTGGGGGACAGTCCAGGTGCTGCTTTCGTTGCTTCTGTACCTGAACACGCAGCAGGCGTTGATGTATTTGTGCTTCTACTTCCTGGATTCCTTAGTGCCGGGGGCAAGTCTTCCCACCATGAAGAGCCATATGTAGAGAACTGTGGGTATCTGGGGGGCCCCGTGACACTAATTCCTCTTTAATGATGATCTCCCCGTCGGATGATCTGCCCATTGGAGCCTCTGGCGAAAGAAGGTAAACTCCAGCCAGGAGCCAGTGTCCCATGCTGCCGGGCTCTTGTCGAAGCCAGACGCTGGGCTCTAGAGGGTGTGGGACGTTGCTGCCCGATCTTCCCATTCCAGTGTGGGTCAGCTCTGACTCAGTGACCAACAGGGTGGGGGGCACCCACCAAGTCTTAGCTGTCTGAATGAAAGGGGGGTTCAGGAAGGCCACTGACGTGGCTCTGGGGCGCCTCTGCTTCCCACAGTCGTAGCTCCCTCTTTGTGGGAAATTTTATCTCCCACTCTCCTGCCTGTTGGAAGGCCTCTGGCTCGGCCGTGCCCTTGGCTCCCATAGGTCCTCCTAAATGCCGGTTCACAAGCGGCTGGCCGAGAGGAAACCCAGCGGTTTTCCCGGGGCTGCTGTGTTCTCCGGTGGTCCCGGGGCCGTTCTCACAGCTTTGGCCAAGACTCACCACGACGAATGCTGTTTTCTTGGACTCATCCTTGGAGGGTTGCCATGTAGACACCTACCAGCACGGAGCTCAGATGAAGTCACGTGGCTCGTCAATGTGGGCGACCCCAAGCAAGGCTCCCTGTGTTGTGAGCCCCAGCACTGTGGAGCCGCACCATCGCCCCAGTGCCGACGGGCCCCAGTGCCCCCGGGAGATGGATGGCACTGGACCTGCAGCTCACCACCAGGGCTGCTGAGTGCCCTCATTTGCTGCCCAAAACAGTCATTGCTTTAGACCGTAGTTCAGCATGACATCAGTAATGCTTGTCTGCCTCTCAAGAGGAAGCCCAGGGCCACGGCTGGTGACAAAACGACCCCAGCAGACCAGTAACGGTGCCCGCCTGCACACAGGTACGCCACTTCAACATCTGAAGAGCTCGTTCTTTACACTTTTGGGAACGAGAAAAGCTTCTCAGTTGTTATTTACTCAAAAGCAGAGCTCAAGCAATGGGAAAGTGCATCCTGTAGGGCCACATCTCCTTACCTAGAACAATGCGGCCATTTGTGCCTGTTAAGAGGTAACCTCCAGGATGGTGGAGACTTCATCGTGTCCACTGTTGCGTCACAGTGTCTAGAGCATTGCCTGAAACTTGGGAAGAGGCTCAGACAGTCCCCGAATGGATGGGTGTTATTGAACTTGTTGCCGGGGCGGTTAAGCACACAGCCGTGGGCCCCGGGAGCGAAGTGAACGAGACACACAGAAACCTACCGAGTTTTCCTTCCCTTCTACGTGGCAGGAGAGAAGGCAGGTGGATGGAGAGCGACGCTATCTCCATTCCTCCCTCCTGGCTGGGCTCCTCCGGCAGCTGACAGAGGTGAAGATGTCGGTACATTCGTGTGTCGGAAGGAGGCTGAGGAGGCGTTGGCTGGGAGGGAGGGGCTAGCCTGCGAGTCCTTTACAACCTTCCCGAGAGAGAGAGAGAGAGAGAGAGAGAGAGAGAGACGGGGGAGGCTTTTCATCCTGACAAGAGGTCTCCCTGAGGCCATTTGAAAAGGGCGCGGAGTGGAGGCGGGGTGGGGTGCAGACCCAGAAGTGCAAACTAGAAAAAATGGAAGACTTTCCCGCCGGCTAATTGTGAATGACAGACTCATCTAGAACCTCATTGAAAGATCCTGCCTCTCTCTTGCTC
The DNA here is from genome assembly GCA_004024625.1 of Mellivora capensis. Taxonomy (NCBI): domain Eukaryota; kingdom Metazoa; phylum Chordata; class Mammalia; order Carnivora; family Mustelidae; genus Mellivora; species Mellivora capensis. The sequence continues at coordinate 115,172 of PISX010002913.1, read as the reverse complement.
CTTTTTATGGGATTTTGGATACACTGCCGCTTTCACTGAAGAAGAACATGTTTGTTCATTTGGTTTTTCTTAGATCCTTGGATCTTGGAACGTGAGAATCGGTTACATCAGTGGTTTTCAAGGGGAGCATTTTTGTCCCTTGAAGGGACACTGAGCAATGTCCAGAGACATTTCTGGGTTCTGCCACCACATCCACAGTGCACAGGACAGCTTCTACCACGTCTAAGAAGGATCTGTCCAAAACTTCAGTGGTGCTGATGTTCCGAAATTGCGTTTCTCATCATTTTCAACAAATTCCCATTATTTTCCTCAAAAACATAGTTTGAATTCAAGGACAAATATTCTTCTTGATTCTCAGCTATGGTTGCATCTGAATCATATAGATGGGTTAAAAAATAGTGATTCCTGGGGTGCCTGGGTGGCTCAGCGGGTTAAAGCCTCTGCCTTTGGCTCAGGTCGTGATCCCGGGGTCCTGGGATCGAGCCCCGCATCGGGCTCCCTGCTCAGCAGGGAGCCTGCTTCCCCCTCTCTCTCTCTGCCTGCCTCTCCGCCTACTTGTGATCTCTGTCTGTCAAATAAATAAATAAAATCTTTAAAAAAAATAAAAAATAGTGATTCCTGGGACACCTTGGGGCTCACTTGGTGAAGCATCTGCCTTCAGTTCAGGTCATGATCTCGGGGTCCTGGGATCAAGTCCCGCATCGGGCTCTTTGCTCAGTGGGGAGTCTGCTTCTCCCTTTCCCTCTGCCTGCTGCTCCCCCGCTTGTGCTCTCTCTCTTTCTGACAAAGAAATGAATAAAATCTTAAAAAAAAAAAAGGTATCCTAAGCCACCCCAGACCAATTAAATGAAGACGTCCGGTGCCAGGGCCTGAGCATGTGCATTTTTATTTTTATTTTTTTTATTATTTTTTTAAGATTTTATTTATTTATTTGACAGAGAGAGATCACAAGTAGGCAGAGAGGCAGGCAGAGAGGGAGAGGGGGAAGCAGGCTCCCCACTGAGAAGAGAGCCCGATGTGGGGCTCGATCCCAGGACCCTGAGATCATGACCTGAGCCGAAGGCAGAGGCTTTAACCCACTGAGCCACCCAGGTGCTCCGAGCACGTGCATTTTTAAATGAATCATTGTTACCAGCATTGAGTGCCACTGGTTCAAATGATGTAACATGGAAACCAAACCCCCCGTAGCTGATCTATCATATCTGCATGGAAAGTATCTACAGAGTAGATGATGTGGTTCTCCCACTGCAACGAGATGTAATAGATACCATTAGTCCAAGGCTTCCTATGTGCTTGCTGACATTTTGGTGAAGACTTTCTTTCACTTAGATAAGGAAAAAGGTGCTTTACAGTAATATTCCTGCTCTCAGAAACATAGTTGTGGAATACAGCAAAAACATTTACTTCTTTTTTTAAAGGTGTTATTTATTTGAGAGAGAGTGTGCATGGGGGGGAGGGGCAGAAGGAGAAGCAGACACTCCCCTGAGCAGGGAGCCTGACATGGGACTTGGATCCCAGGACTCCAGGATCATGACCTGAGCCAAAGGCAGACGCTTAACCAACTGAGCCACACAGGCATCCCTACTTCTTTGTTTCGATACGTTGGTAGCAATGCTTAACTTCTAAGTCCGTTTCTTTATGGTGACATTTCAGTGACTTAGAAATGCAACAACCGGGGCGCCTGGGTGGCTCAGTCATTAAGCCTCTGTCTTTGGCTCAGGTCATGATCCCAGGGTCCTGGGATCGAGTCCCACATTGGGCTCTCTGCTCGGCAGGGAGCCTGCTTCCCCATCTCCCACTCCCTCTGCTTGTGTTCCCTCTCTCGGTGTCTCCCTCTGTCAAATAAATACATAAGATCTATTAAAGAATGCAGAAATGCAGCATCATCGTCATCATCACGGATTTTTAGGGTACCACATGCTATTATTTGCTACAGTGCAGTCTCCGTGTAAGACCATTATTATGATTTCCCTATAAATAAAAAGCAAGACATAAAATCCTATAGATGAATGATTTAAAAATAACTTCTAGGATAGTTAGTTGTGCTTTATATTGAAACATTCTGATTTTTTATTGTCTTATTAGTTTATTTACTTCCTTTTCCACTAACTTAGTGAAAGTGTGCAAGTGTTACGCTTCTTTTTTTTTTTTTTTTTGTTATGTGGTTAGAGAAAGAAGCAGAAGTTCACCTGTTAGGATATTCTGGAGAAACAGAACCAATAGAAAACATAGGGGCGCCTGGGTGACTCAGTTGATTAAGTGTCTGCCTTTCGTTCAGGTGGTGATCCAGGGTCCTGGGTTTGAGCCCTGAGTCAGGCTCCCTGCTCAGAGGGAAAGTCTGTTTCTCCCTTTCTCTCTGCCCCTTAGCCCCGTTTGTGCTTTCTTTCTCTCTCTTGCTGACTCTCTCTCAAATAAATAAATAAAATCTTAAAAAAAAAAAAAAAGAAAACAGAGAGATCAATAGACAGAAGAGGAGTTAACTCATGTAGTAACAGACACTGGGAAGTCCCACCATCAGCCGTCAGGAAGCTGGAGAACCAGGGAAGCCAGTGGTAGAATTAGGTCCCAGCACAAAGACGTAAGAATTGCAGGCCAGGTGGTGGGAGTCCTGCTCTGAATCTGAAAACCGAAGAACCGGGAGTGCTTATGTCTCAGGGCAGAAGGCAGAACTCTCAGCTCAAGCAGAGACAGAGAGAAAATGTCCTTCCTCTGCCTTTTCGTTCTAACCAGGCTCTCAACAGATTGGATGATGTCCACCCATCTTGGTGAGAGCCGTCTTACCTCAGTCTACTCTTTCAAATGTTACTCTTGTCTGGAAACATTGTGACAGATAACCCGGAAATAATATTTTGCCAGCTTTCTGGGTTTCTCTTAGCCCAGTCATGTTGGCACCTCAAGTTAACAATCACATTTCATTTATCATGTTCATAAATGGTCTTTCAGTAGCATGAAAAAGATCATTTTCCCCCCTTAACTTGCCCATAGTCTTCCCTAAAATGAGTCTTTTCTAAAACTCACCCAAGGAATTGACAGGGTAGGTAATACTAACAAACAGAGAGAAAACAATTCCATCGTCTAACGGTAGCAAAAAGACCTCAAATGGCAGATGCCGCTAAAAATTGAGATTAGGTTAGGTGTTATCGGCTATAAATATAGGTTTGCAACATAGATTTCCCTAATACTACATTCCTAAAAACATGCCCCAAATCCATGATTCTGAGGAAGGACACATTAGTAACCAATGTTCAGGCTTGTGATGCTCTTTTAATGCCTCCATCATCTTATAACCCTTCTCATTTATATTCATGCTTGCTCCCCAAGTGATCTCATTCAGTCCGTGGCTTTGAATATCATCCGTATGTGACAATCGCCAAATCTTTACCTACCCGGAGCATGAAGAGCTGACAACCAAAATGTCCCCTAGCAGGAGGCAGCCACTGCCCCACAGAAGACCATATGACTGACCGTGCATTCACACGCTGGTTCTTTAAACCACGTCGTTCTCCTGTTTTCCCCGTAAGCCGGCACCTCCTCCCTTCTGCATTTTACCTTCTAGTCTTTCTGACAGCGACCTGTTGTTTTCCCCGGGATTCGAAACCCTTCATCGTCACCGTCAGCATTGAAACACTCCCTTCTGTTCCTTACCATTCCCAAGCATCACATTCAGTGACTAAACCCTTTTCTGCTCTGACTTCGCACCCAGAAAAAACAAATGGCTTGTTGACTCATTCTTTCAACAGTAATTCATTCCATATTGTTATAGAAGCCTTGAATCCTGAAGTATTGCTCAAATGAATACGTTGTGTCCGGCACTTATTTTTACTGCATTATATTTTTAAATTAAATTTCGGGAACACAGAATTGGATAAATTAGAATTCCTGGTTCATCACGTTTTCACCATTGTTCAAAATATGGCCCATTTTACATGTTCAACTAGCTATTGAATTCGTTATTGTTAATAGTGTCATGGACACCAGCAGATCCCATTACTGGCAACAAAAGCTGCGTCTTTTATAATCAGCCAGTCCTCCAGCTTTGTCTACCATGACCTTGCAGTCGAGGTCAACTATTTCTTTTTCTTTTTAAAAGACATTTATTGCATATATATGCTCACGGATAAATACACTTTTTATTCTAGTCATCTTTCACTGCCAAGCAAGGATATCCCGCCATATGCATTGTCTTGTGACAGTATTCACTTCCTGTTCTAGTACTATGGTGGGTCTTCAACCACATACACCTCGGTAGCTGATTTATGCTGACAACTGGATACTACTTCCTATGAGATTACCTCGGAGTGGGGCGCCTGGGAGGCCCAGTGGGTTAAAGCCTCTGCCTTTGGCTCAGGTCATGATCCCAGGGTCCTGGGATCGAGCCCCGCATCGGGCTCTCTGCTCCGCAGGAAGCCTGCTTCCTCCTCTCTCTCTGCCTGCCTCTCTGCCTGCTCGTGATCTTTGTCTGTTGAATAAAGAAATAAAATCTTAAAAAAAAAAAAAGATTACCTCGGAGTTTGTGCGTCTGCCCTCCCCCTCATGGATGTTTGTTGGCTCCAAGGTCTTGCTAACGTGAGGTGTCCTGCTATGAACACATCTGTGCACCGCGCGTACGAGGCACATGCAGTAGCGTCCCTTGGGTTGCGTGGAAGTGGGATTGAGGAATCACTGGTCGTGGGATTGGACAGTCATGTAGACAGGATGCCTGGCCCTTTCCCAGAGTCATGGCGTCGGTTTCTGCCCCCACCAACAATGTATAAAAGCTACTATGGGGCCTCCCCCTCTCCAAGTTGTAGCATAGTCAGACTTTCCACTGTAGCCAAGAGAAAGGGTAGAAAAGAACATCCACTCTGCCCTTATTTTACATATTCTTTTTCTGACCACCAATGACGCTTAACCTTTCTTCATACATCTTCTGGAAATCTGTGTCTCCTCATCTGTCCAAGCCTAGTCGCAGCTTTTCCTTATTTTTCTCTTGATCTGTTTATGTCCTCCTTTCCTGCTGATTTGTAGGAATTCATGCTCTAGTCTTCATTCCAACATCTTTTTAAAAAAATATTTTATTTATTTATTTGACAGAGAAGGATCACAAGTAGACAGAGAGAGAGGAGAAAGCAGGCTCCCCGCTGAGCAGAGAGCCCAATGCGGGGCTCGATCCCAGGACCCTGAGATCATGACCTGAGCCGAAGGCAGAGGCTTTAACCCACCGAGCCACCCAGGTGCCCCTTCATTCCAACATCTTGTCCGTTGTGTGTGCCGTGAAAATAGTTTCTTTTACTCGGGAAGGAGTCTCTTTTCTTTAAGATGTTTCCAATGGACAACATGCCTTAATTTTAATGTAAGTGAATCAATCAATGTTTTGTTTTGGTGGTTAGCTAATGCATTCCGCGTTTTATTTACGAAGTCTTTCTCTAGTCCTGGGTTCATCTTTGATCTGACTCCTGGTTTGTTCTCTCTTGTTAGAGGACGGTTACAGTCCTTTCTTCCTCGCTTCCCTGGGCCTAATTCAGGTTTTCCTGGGGGAGGGTGGAACAAATCAGTATTGCCTTCTAGAGCTTTCAGCCTCACGTTTCTTCACCTGGGACTGAACGTCAGGCCTAGTTCCAGCTGTCTTGAGTCTGGGGGCAAATGCTGGTGCTGACCCCCAGCCCTTGGCTGGCCCTTGTAGGCAGCTGTAACCCAGCTTGCTGCATTCAGTCAGCCAGACTGCGTGCTGGGAAGCAGAGAGCTGAGCGTGGTGTGAAGGATTTCCATGTGTTTCAGGTTCCCATAATTTCAGATACTCTTATGCTGTTAGTGAACTTCCATATCAGATTTTCAAAAACTTCAGGATGTGTGGGTGGCTCTGTCGGTGAAGCGTCTGCCTTCAGCTCAGGTCATGATACCAGCTGGGGATCAAGCCCCGCATCGGGCTCCCTGCTCAACTGGGAGTCTGATTCTCCCTCTCTCTCTGCCCCTCCCTCTGCTCTGCTCGTGCTCTCTCTCACTCTAATGCTCTTTCTAGAAAAAACAAGAACAAAACAAAACAAAACTCACGTAAATAAAGGAACAGATTATTCCTGCACAAAATACATTGAACTCGAAAGCATTACGCTAAATGCAAAAAAGCCAGACTCAAAGCTTCGTCCCATAGGATCCATTTATAGAACATTCTGGAAGAGACAAAAATGGAAGAACAAAAATCCTATCACCGGTTGATGAAGGCTGGGGTGAGGGCAGGAGGTTGGCGCCGGCATGAGAAAACTGTGGACTGGGACCGAAATATTCTGTATCACAACTGTATTGGTTCCATAACTTTGTATTGCAAGAGTCATCGAGTGTCCCTTTAAAATTTGCGGATTTTATCTTACATCCCACTTAATTCTATTTTATGTGTATTTACCTGAACGCTGACTAAGAGAGAGTTTAATAAGAAAAAAAAGCACATAATTCCACTCTCCACAACGTAATTTCGTGTAGCAAACACTGAGTCTTAAGAAAGATGTTTAAAATCAGGTCGAGTGTTTGACCCGGTGTCAAAAATGACTCTGGTGTCCCCACCTGCTGTGTGAGTCCTTTCTGGGTAATGTTCTAGGTGGAAGCGCTTATCTTGAATAGTCTGGGGAGGCAGATGGCAGTCACCCCGGGCGCTTTCTTCTGTCATCATTTGTACCTCACCAACACCCTTCCTGTCTTATAAGCCGTTTTGATAAATCGTTTTGGAAGCTGGAGTCGGTTCTCATGTTCAGAAACGAACGTCTGCTTCAGAAGTCACTTAAAAATCATTCTCATCTTACCTCTCCTTTAGTGGGGTCAGACTTCTAAGTTACAGGATGCTTGCTCAAATGGGTGGTTCTCCACTGGGAGCAGTTTGGCTGCCCCCCACCCCCGACTCAGGGGACACATGGTTCTACCTGAAAATATAACAGATTGTTGGGGTGGGTGGGATGCTGCTGACTTCCAGGGGGAGGAAGCCGGCTAAGCTCCCCCCTGCACAGGGTACCTCCTCACTGCAAATCATCAGCCCAAAATGGCAGTAGTGCCGAGGTGGAGAAACCCTGGTATAAAGTTTATACTAAATAAAAGAAGGGCACCTGGGTGCCTCCGTCGGCTCAGGTCCTGATCTCAGGGTCCTGGGATCGAGCCCCGCATCGGGCTCTCTGCTCAGCGGGGGGCGCCTGCTTCTCCTTCTGTCCCTACTCCTGCTCATGCTCACTCTCTGTCTCTCTCTCTCAAATAAATAAAATCTTTTTTAAAAAAATTAAAAAAATACAAGAGTAGTGAAAAGCCAAAACAAAACTTTTTTTTAAAAAGATTTTATTTATTTATTTGACAGACGGAGATCACAAGTAGGCAGAGAGGCAGGCAGAGAGAGAGGAGGAAGCAGGCTCCCCGCTGAGCAGAGAGCCCGATGTGGGGCTCGATCCCAGGACCTGAGATCATGACCTGAGCGGAAGGCAGAGGCTTTTACCCACTGAGCCACCCAGGCACCCCTAAAACAACACTTTTAAATTCGCTGGTTAATCCTGTAAATGGTCTATCTACCTTGCCTGGTTGGAGTACTCGCTCCTTGTTGAAGGACCGAACCTGGTCCTTCTGCAGTATGATACCTGGGGAGGTGGTTTCTCCTGAGACCTCTGTTTTACAAGAGGCAGATCTAGAGATGTAAACAAGTGAAGGAGTCTGCATAGGAGACACCTTCCTTGGGGCACCTGGGGGGCTCAGTCCCCTAAGCGTCGGACTCTTGGTTTCGGATCAGGTCGTGATCTCTGGGTGCTGAGATTGAGCCCCAGTCGTGCTCTCCGTCGGGTTCCGTGCTCAGCATGGACACTGCCTGAGATTGTCTCCCTCGACCCCTCCTGCTCATTCTCTCTGTCAAATAAATAAGTCTTTAAAAAAGGAGGGGGGGAGACACAAATCCCGGATTTCCATCCTGGGTTGATTCCAAACTGATACGCTTCACCCTTTCTGGTCTTCACACAATATCGTTCCTCAAAATCCCTCCCCGTGTGAGGAGGCAATCATGACGAAGCCATAACTGAACCATTTTGCAGACATAACGGTAATTTCACTTGATTTTTGGGGTGGAGGGTGGATAACACCTCTGGCAGGGGCAAAAAGTCTTCGATATTAAATTAATGATACAAGTGTGCACGTAGTTCTTTGAAAACAGAAAGGACTTGCTTCTTTCATTTCTTCCCTGGTGCCCGTTGCCAGGAAGCCGTCCTTCACGTAGTGATGCCCCGCTAGTGTGAGGACTTAACCCGCCCTCCAGTTGTGCCTCTCGGCGTGATCCCCGGGCCTCGTATGTCTCAGGGGTGCAGGTCCCCTGTGTGTGAGATTGCTCGCCACTGCACATGTCTCCCAGGACAGTCCTCACATTCTGGATTTCAACATGTTGAAAATAAATTTCTCCCAGCTGAAGGCTGGTCGACTACCGTCATCCAGAGTGGCGGCTTCTAATTACTTGCAGAAGACATAGAAAGGGTTTGAATACAAGTCCGTTCCTTCGCCTCAGTTCTTTTTGGAGCACAGACGTTGTTACGATGTCACTGAGTCCTTTCTCTGCGTCGTGCGATATCCAGAAGGACCACAGGAAGAATGTTCGCACGCGGAACCCCACTGAAGCACAGGATGGTTCCGGTCACCGTCTCTGACCGCTACCTGTTGTCCGTCTGGGTCCCGGGGAAGCACGGATCCCTGAGCCCCTGCCCTTGGCATTCCTTCTCTGGGGCCCCAAGCCAACACTGTGTGTGTGGAAGCGGTGGGCATTACAAAGTACAGAAGCACCGGGAGGGAGAAGAAGAGGGAAGGGAATGACCTTTGATTTTCCACCCGCTGAAATGTCCCAAATTCAATGAGACGGGAGAACATTCTCCAGCGGGAGCCACTTCGCCACTGCCGGAAATCCCGCCAATGAACCCAAACCTTATTTTTGTTTTTGTTCCGTTTCGGCCCTGCAGGAGTCTGTTCTCCCTCCCACGCTCCCGTGGATTCACAAGAGGAGTATGCAACCGTGACTTAGGTGCATTTGTGGGTCTTGAACAGAACAAAAACATGGTGTTGGAGTATCTCGGTGCTTCCTTCTCGTCCTCAAATGTGTTCATCTTAATGTCTGGACGCCAGGTTCATCTTGTGTAAAGTGGCCCCTTCACTGCTTGGAAGGCCTCTCCTCTCTGCCCCCCAGCCCTGCAGATAGCACGCGTCTCCTTTCTGTGCATTAGTCTCCCCTGGTGGTGAATTTCACGGGGACAGTCTCACATTTCGGGGACCCTTACGAAGCAAGCGATGGGTAAGCTGCAGCGATGTTCTGAACGGAAGGTTCTTCGAAAGAGACGCACACACGGTTGGCCCTTGTCATTCGGTGCTGTCCGGAATAGGCTGGAAAGGGATTTGGGGCGCCCGGGCGGCTCAGTCGGCCTAGCCTCTGCCTCCAGCTCAGGTTAGGATCCCGGGGTCGGGCTCCCTGCTCAGCGGGGAGTCTGCTTCTCCCTCTCCCCCTGACCGCCCCACCACCTCGTGCTTTCTCTCAAGTAAATAAGTAAAAAAAAATTTTTTTTAAGTGTTTATAAGCTACAAAAAAGTTCATTTGGAGACAACTATGCTCATTTCCGTAATTTAGTTCAGCGTGACCGCATTTACACAGGAAAGCCTTTCTGTGCTTAAATCGACCCCGGCGGCATGAATCTCCGTAGTCTTTACTGAGAACAGGGCATGACCCTCCTAGTCAGATTCGCGCCTTGGAGCTGACAGTTTGGTCCTAGAATCAGGTTATCAGGGAGGAAGGACCCTGTGGCCGCATTTTACGAACGTGGCCAGCATGTGGCACTGTTTCCTGTGAAACGCTGCCCTTGTGCCTTGTCCCAGCGCTGCAAATCTGCCCTGTTTACAGTGGCTCAAGCTACGTTTCGGTGGGCTCGAAACACCAAAGAAGAAACAACCCACTTAAATCTTGAAACAGAACAGCATTTCAGTATCTCTGAAGAGCATCTGTAGATTTCCTTTCACGTTGAGGAACGAACAGAATAAAAGTATGCTTGTTTATTACAACTTCCTTTTAAGAAAGCTTTAAAAAGTGTGATTTCCACAACATTTTAAAAATGAATTTCACTGAAAAACTCCTTATTTCACACGAGAACGAGGCCAGTCGGAAGTGGGCAATGAGGTTCTTAAAAGTTATATTATTTAAGGTTCAGTAAAAATTATATAATTTCAATTCATTTTAATGTGCTTATGAGTCTCAAAATATATGCTGGGGGCAAACCAGTTATGATATTGTGGTCATGTCAAGAACTGGAAATACACAAGTTACTTTTTCCTATTTTAGATAGTTTCCTGCATTTGACTGTTAAGTAGTACTTATTTGATGGCTCTATGTTTTGGGTTTCGAAAACCCAATGTTCCTGGCATCAGCCGCTATGCTCAGGAAGACACTAAAATCAACAGGGGCCATGAGATGTGCTACAGCTCAAAATTTCTGGCAGTAGGTGCTGGGAGGGAAGAAGTGTTCACAGTTGAATATGACAATCAACTCTGTTAGAACATGAACCATGCATATTGGTACATTTTATTTTTTAGTAGCTCTTCTCGTTTCAGTAATTATCGCAGTGACCGATTAAAATAAAAAATTTAGTGATGACTTAATCTACAGTAGGCATGTGTAGACATACAGTAGAACGTGAGAAACTTAATACGAACCGAAAGATTGATTGTAGCCTTGGGGGAGGAGAGGCGAAAGGGCAGGGAGACAAGCTCATGAAAACAAGCAATAGCTTGAAATCATGTTATTTCGCCATCCGTTGTGCCTTCTGTCCAGAAAAAATTTAAATTTCATTAAACTGTTCTTCAGCGCACAAAAGTAATAGCAGTTTTCTGATGCTTCCTAGTAAAATCTTCATAAACAGCCAGGCAATTAATAAAATCAGTACCTTAAGCCTGTAAATGGAGCAGCTGGATTTTTATAATCTCGCTGTAGAGGAAAACATGTCGTACGTATGCTTAACTTATCCCCAGACAGGCTATCTACAGTGCACCATGATTTAAAAAAAAAAAAAAAGGCAGATGATTGCAAATGAATGTGAGTGTCCTTTTCTCCAAAGCACAGCGTGTCCAATGGTCCCGTTGCATAAAGTTATCACTTTCATTTGTAGAAGGATAAAACTGGCTGTCAGGGCCAGCGCCGTAAGAGGTACCAGAGAGGTTCACCCCATTCTTGCCAGCAATCCTATTACAAAGGATGGAAATCTGATACGTATCCATTCAGTTGTTAACTGCATCCCATGCTCCCCGTTTCTCTAACTTTTCCTCTTTAGAGCTCTTGGTCGCCTCCCCTCACTTCATCGTCCCCTATAACCAATGACTGAGGACCTCATAAATGCCATCAAATATAAGTATTGGTCTTCCCCAATTTTAGGGCGAGTTCTCAATTTGCTTTTCCAAGGCGGCGGGTGGGGGGGGGTGTATCAGAGAAAGATTATGCTCGTTTCCTTCCTAGTTTATTCTTATCAAATGCAGCTGGGAAGCTTTTGAAAAGACAATCTGCTCGTCTGAAAGAATGAGTGTAACACTATGTCGTTAGACTGGAATGTACTGGGGAAAGGAGAGCGATGTGATCATGAAGAAATGGTTTGGTATGTCCAATCTAGATCCACATGTACGCCTAAAAAATACTTTAAACGACTAAAAAGCCATAAATGCTACGGAAATCCATGCTTAGTGGGCTGTTTTCTGAAGCAGTTGTATGTCAAACCTGTCCCTGGTTCAGTGGCTGTAGGAGCACCAGGTGTTGGTTAAAAGTTGGGATTCCAGTGCCCTACCCATGTCCGCTGAGCCAGAGTCTGTGAACGTGGAGTTCTGGAGTACATCTTCAGCAAACTTCTCAGGGGGTTCTTAGTCTGTCCTGAAAAGGTGGGGGGGGGGGGCACAGGGGGAAGGGAAGGAAGGAAAGGAAAGGAAAGAAAGAAGAAACTCACATCCTAAATAAATTGTAGGGAAGACTATAGCCAACTTCTTGGATGAGGACCTTGTTTTGTGTGTTTCTTCTAGAACCTGACCAAGATGGGCCACACAGTTGGGTCTTTGTTCACACAGATAAGTTAAGAGTCAGTTAAGACCCTTTCCCACCGTCCTTGCTGGGTGGGTGTTTTGTTTACTTAAAGTCAAAGTGAACTCAATATAAGGTTCATTTCTTCTTCACACAAATTCAGACTGCGGGGTCCAGGTTGACTGTGAGCAAAGGCTTGCTAAGCTCTTTCTTGCAAAAGGTACCTGGACAACCGTCACCCATCCCTTTCCCCATCATTCCTTCTGGACACTACAGTTCTCCCATGTGGCGGATCGGCATGATCTTAGAGACCTTCATGAACGTGGCCAGTCCTGTCAAAAGTTAGCTTCTGGGAGACAGCTTGTAGGGCGAACTGCAGAACAAATTCGGCACATATAAGCAGAATAAAAAACTCAGATTTCAACTGTTATTCTGACTTTACCAAAACGTTTTCCTTTTACAAGTTACTTCAAACTAAAATTAAAATAAATAACATAAAAAAGGCCAGCATAGTCACGGAAGATGTCTGTGATAAATTCTAAAACAAGAAAGCCATATAATTTTAACATATGCATAAGGTGGCCCTATATGTTTAATCTGAAGCTCTCTGTTCAACAGACTAGATGTTCACGTTTGTGGTTCGTTATAAAATGCATTTATTCATGGAAATGAATATGCTATGGGACCCATAAAAAACACAGTGATCCCTTTGAACATTTAAGAGCTGTTTTTAAAACCTCAGCATGCTTGTCCCTATGATTTCACTTTCTAGAATATAAATTTCATGATATGACACGCAAAGTTATAAATCAAAGATACCGTAGGAAAATGTAGGCTTGCATAATATCCTCGCTTTCACCAAGGCCAGGTATCTGCTTATCTTCAAAAGTTAAATGCAATGGAAGCCTCTGCCGTAGCTTCTGGAAACGCTTTTGGTAATTCCCAGTGTGAGTGATAACATTTCTGTAGATGTCCTTCCTCCAGTCACTGCTGGGAGGCCATCTATACCTACCAGCCTGGAGTCACCCTGGTTGGCTTCTTTGCTCTAGTCATTATTAAGTATTTAACAGACTTTTTCATTTTTAAGATTTATTTATGTATTTGACACAGAGAGAGAGAGCGCGTTCGGGAGGGAACACAAGTAGGGGGAGTGGGAGAGGCAGAGGGAGAGGGAGAAGCAGGCTCCCCGCTGAGCAAGGAGCCCAGTGTGGGGCTCGATCCCAGGACCCCGGGATCACCACCTGAGCCAAAGGCAGACGCTTAACGACTGAGCCACCCAGGCGCCCCGTGTATAACAGACTTGAAAAAGGTTTCCGTGAACAGTTCTGAGCATCTGTTCAACGACTAAGCTCAGGGCTAAATGTTTTCCGTTTCCCGCTCAAGGGCGGTATTGTGTTGCTGGAACCTGCACGGGGGGCTGCCCCCAAAACTCAAACCTCGTTCGGGATTAAAGTCAAGATGGCGCCAGAAGGACGTTGAGCCAAGGGTGCTCTTTCCACGATGGGCTCTGTACGCCCGTGCAGGGTGCACGCCCAGGAAGCCAGTTCTTTCTACAGAACCGTTTGAGTGGGCCCACTCCGGCTGTTAAAAATTCACGGAGAAAGCCACTAAGCCGTGAACTCCGTGTGGCCTCACCACTTCACTGTGCGAAGACACACGCACAGAAGACGGTGTCCTTGGGAAAGAATCCTGGGGTCAGCAGGATGGCTCTAGCTGGTCGTCCTCATCCTTTAGCAGGAAGAGCTCAGCGTCCAGAGTGGCAAATGCGCCGGAGAAAGGGGGTGGGGAGAGGCTGGAAGCTGGAAAGAGCCTAAGGTGTGTGGGAGGAGGAACCCACCCTGAGAAGAATCTCGGGGCAGGTCGAGTGCATGTCGGCACCAGCTGTGCTCAGTCCTGTGCTTATGGCGGTGCTGGGTTTGGACCCCAGAAGGCCGTTCTGTAGGACAATGTGGGGAGGTCCCGGCACAGGCGTTTCTGTGGGCCCGTGCTCTGCACCCGAGCACACGTGTGCATGGGTCTTTTCGACTCAGCTGTGTTACCTACGTATCCCCAGGCCTCAGGCAGGTTCTTCATGATCCCTGCTCTCTCTAGGGCTGCCACCTGCCCTCTGTCCCGCCCCAGTGGAACTCAGGGAAGCCTACCCGGGGTTACAGGTGGTGCACTATAAATGCTGCCCCAGTTCGTTCTGCGAGGCCCCCTGTGGGGACCCAGAGCAGGTCCCTAGAGGGGAAAGAGTATGGGGGAGGACTGCAAGAGATGGTGGGGCCGAATCGAGAGTCGGGGGGGGGGTACATAGGAGGGGAAGATTTGGGGAAAGATTTGTTTTGAGGCCACCTTGGGAGAGAGTAGTGCTTCCCAGAAAATGGGGCACCCGAGGAGCCCAGTAGCGTGGGTCTTGCTGTGTGCCCAGATGGGTTTCCAGGTCATAACCGGGAAAGCAGGGAGGAGGCGTGAAGGAAGGAGTGCGAGAGGGAGGGGAGGGAGGAAATCGCCAGTCCAGGGTCCCTGCCTGCCGCCTGACTGCTCACAGGCGTAGCAGTCCTGCCTTAGCTCTTTCCAGGACTTGGAAATAAAAGGACATTCAGATACGCGAGAGTGTGAGCGAAGCGTTGAGCTGGGGCAGAACCCGGGGAGGCAGCCTGCAACTCTGAGGCGCTGCGTCCCTCCTTAGGGGGCTGGACGTCCTTGGGGGTGCCGAGGCCCTCGCTTCGGAGGGGGCACCTCCGCCCCAGGCCCGGGCTCACCCCCACCCGACGTTCACCTGGATGGTGGTAGTGGGGGCGGGACGCGGACTGCCGGGGAGCCCGCGCGGGAGGCCGACCCCCCAGAGCGGGGCGCACCGGGAAGACCCGGCCGGCGCCGCCCTGCCTCGGAGCGCCGGGGCTCGCGGCCGGGTAGACCAGCCCACGGCCCTCCGCCCGGCCGCCCTGTCACTCACTTTCCTCCCAGCCAATGGCGCGGCGGCCTGTCACCCTCACCCCACCCCTTGAGGGAGAGCCGGGAGCAGGTTGGCGGGGAGGGCGCGGGGCTGGAGTTGAACGATTGAACTTTCCAGCGGAGTTGCGGCGGCCGCGAGGTTCCCGGCAGGGCGGCCCCGGCGCGGAGCTGGGAGCCTCGGCCAGCGCCCGGCGCCCGCGCCCCCGACCCGCAGCCATGGAGCCCGGGGCGCCCGGCGCGGCCCTGACCCTCTGCCTCTGGCTGCTGGCCTGCGGGGGCTGCCTGGCCGGCGGCCCCGGCGCCGCGGCGGCTCGGCGGCTGGACGAGTCCGTGTCGGCCGTGAGCGTCCAGCGCGCGCGCTGCTCGTCCAGGTGCCTGAGCCTGCAGATCACGCGCCTCTCCGCCGTCTCCCAGCACTTGCAGGTACGGGGACCGCCCGCCCGCGGCCGCCCTGCGCTGCGGGCCGTGGCCGGGGGCGCGCGCGGCGCCTGCCTCCGGGCCTCGGCGCCCAAACTTCTCGCCGGGCTCGGCCGGCAGATCCCGCTTCCCTGCGGCGTGGGTCTCACCATCGAGGCGGCCGGACCCCCCTTTCCGGCCGCCCCCTTGCTCCTGAAAGGAGAGAGAAACGTGCACATCTGTCCCCAAGTCCCCTGTTCCCCAGTGGAGAGCCTCTTGCAGATGCGGCGGGTGGGTGTGTGCATTTGTTCGTTTCCCAGGACTTCGGCGCGCGGCGCTCGGGGCTGGTGGCGGGTCCCGCGAACTCCCCCGCGCCCCGGGCCCGCGGCGCCGCCAGCCCCGGGAGCGAGGCGGGGAAGCGCGCCCAGCAGCGCCCGGGGACCCGCGCGACCCGCCCGGCCCCGCAGGGGCGCGCGAGTGGACACCTCCGTGTCCACCGAGCGCCGCGTTCACGTTCGGCGGGCGCGGGGCTCGCAGCCCGCCCGTGGAGCCCCGGAGGCGGGGACGCGTGTGTTCCAGAATGTGTGTGTCGGGGAGGGCGGGGGCGGCTGTGCGCGCCCCAGGTCGGAGCCCGGGAGCTTCGGAGTCAGTGCGTAGTGTGGGGACTAAGCCGGGGGACGCGGGACGTGGAGGGCCGCGTTGGGATGCTCCGACGACAGTCCCGGGCTCAGTGTCTGCCCCCAGCCCTCGTGGGTCCCTCCAGCTCGAGTGTGGAAGAGCGTGTGTGTGAATGAGTGTGGATGTTGGAGGCTCAGGGGGTCGCACGCTTGGCGCCTGTGCATTGCCGGGTCCCTGGGGGGGGGGGGGGCCGACAGCGCCGAGGGTCCCCGCAGGTCTTGCGTGAGAACCCGGGGTGCCGGGGGCGCGTGCGCTTGCCTCCCCGGCCTTCGCGAGTGCGCGCTGCCCGAGCTCGTTCGCGCTCACGCCTTAGTTCTCTCCAGGGCGCTCGGTCTCCGCTTGGCCTTCCCGCCGCTCTCCTTAGCGGCTCACCTGTTCCAAGACTCAGGTCCCTTCTCGCCGCCGGGAACACTGCGGAGGCCAGGAAGAGACCCGGGGCCCTGCCGCAGGTTTTCAGTCTTAGAAGTAAACCGGGCAGGGTAGAGGGGGCTTTCAGAGGGGCCCTGGGTGTTCAGCTGGGAGAGCAGGCGGTGCTGGGGACGGCGGAGTTTGGGGCGACTCTCCGCCGGCTTCGAGGTGTTCATCCCGGGCTGCGAGCGAAGGAAAGCTGCGCCCGGAGGCCCAGGCGCTCCAGGCTGGGGTGTTCGGAGACCGCAGCCGCTCGCGAAGTCTGCGTGTGCGGGGCTCGGGGAAGCGACCTGTAGTGGGTTTCAGAGAAGCTGGCGCACTCCGCGCCCCTCCTGCTTTGGGCAAAGGGAAACCCGAGGGCTCGCGCGAGTCCTGTACTCAAATGACACCGACCTCCTGGAGAGGGCTCCTCCCGGGCCACCTGGTTTCAAATCCGCCCAGCCAGGCCCTCTCCCGGGAAGATGCTGCACTGTTGTTTCATCAACAGAAAGCAAAACAGAGCGACCCGGTCTTGGAGAGAAAGAGTATCTCTGCTTGCTTCTTCTCTTTCTTTCTTTCCTTCTTCCTTCCTTTCTCTCTCTCTTTCTTTCTAATTAACTGTCCATAGCTGTAATTTATTTGTTTTACAGTTTAAGCGGCTAAAGAAGCCGTTTAGATCAAGCCAATTCTCATGAAAGGCTTTTCTTGTGGTCTCCTGGCATGATTTCTCTTCGGAAGAAAAACTGCTGACAGAATGCACATCGCCAGACAATCCTGATTACATTTTAATTAGCTGGGGTGGAGCAGGCTGCAAATTACTGTTAGGACTTAGGAACTGCTGTTGTTGCCATGAACTGCCAAGCCACTCGTGGAGGGTTAACCCTAACCTGGTAATGCCCATCACATCTACCTAAATTGCAGGGATTATGTTTTCCTAAGATTTGAAAAGGCAGCGACACACTCTCCTTAGACACCCTCAAGCTTCCCTGTCCCTCCCCCTTGTTAAACAATTGGGAGATGATGGAGGAGTCGGCTGCTGCCAACTCCTTACGGGGCACGGGCACGTGGTGTTTATTAAGAGCAGGAAAGGCGGGGCGAGGCGAAGCTTGCGGAGGAGCCCCTTCTCTCAGGGTCACTGCACCCCCTTGTGCAAAGAACGCCCAGCAGAAGGCTCTTTCCGGAGCAGGTGTCCATTTTCAACTTCTGTCCCACAGCACTAGGCATCTTTTTAAGGATGGAAGGCCTGTCCCCATCCTTGAGGCCAGCCTAGCATGGGGACGCTTAGATGTGACAGCTGCCAGGGCTCTGCTGTGGAGACCCCAGCCTGTGTGATCACGGTGTGGACAGAGGCTCAGAGCTGCAGGGGGCAGTGCCCTGGAGAGGCCCGCAGGCTGGCAGAGGGATGCTGGAGTCTCACGGTCTGTGCCCCAGCTGCACACGTTGGCCAGCCACCAGCCCCGGGCAGAGATGCTGCTCACCTGGGCCTGTGCTTCTGCTGTCTGGGTGGGCTTCACCTGTCTGCCCTGCGGCCCCAGCCAGGCCCGGACGCCCAAGCCCCTCACTACTGATGCGTGGGGATGGGAACGGTCACGGGGGATTCCTGAATTCTCTGCCACAGCCCCTGACCTGGGAGAGTTCCGGATTTCATCACGGATGATGTCCCTGCTAAATGCTGGCTCCACTCATGGAAAGAAACAGTGCAAGGCAGCACCTCACGGGGTATCTGTTCCCAGCCCCATGTGCAGGGTGCTGGCCACATTGCCCCTTCAGGTTAGCACCTGCCACATGCACAGCGTCGTTAAAATCCCACTAACCGAGGTGGTTGTGAAGGACATCCTTCTGTCTGAGGACGAACAGGAGATTTGGGCTGTGGGGCCTGGAGTGGGGGATGTGAGCTTTGGAACGAGGCCGATCTTGCCGCTGTGCATGTGGGTCACTTGGGCTGATCGCCTTCCTGAACGTCCAGCGTCTCGTGTGTCCCATGGAAGACAAGGACCTACCCAGCACGGTGGAGGTCCTAGCCGGTGTTGGGGTGACTGGAGTGATGGTGGCAAGGGAGCTAACTCTAACCGGGAGATTAGTCAGTACCGGCCTCTTCTAGGAGCCCTACAAGGCTGTATAAGGAAGGTACTGTTTGTTTCCCAGCTCATAAGCAAACACAGGTGCTGAGAAGGCGGGTCACTCACACAGCTAAGAGACGGTGCAGCTGGGCTCCGAACGAGGGTGCCTGCCAGGTTTTGATTTTGTTCTCTATAGGATTGTGTTGGTTAGCGGTTAATTTCCTTCAAGAAGGACTAATTTTCAGGACTGCGTGCAAAATGAAAATGTATGTCCAGTATTTCAGATAGCAAGAGAAAGGAGTGTTGTTAAAGAAACTAAAATATAAAATGCTTTTCCTTCTTTGGTGGCACTTGCAGTGTGTCCTGGGGTTTCAGATTTGCTGTTCTCAGTAAAGAAAAATGTAACAATTCAGTGACGAGTGTGGTTTTACTCTTTATATGATTCCGTGCCACTGCTACGTGCCAACATCGGAGCATTTCACTTGCATTGAAATGCTCCGATGTTGGCATTTCACAGTTTCTGTTTCCTGGCCTGGAGGGTGCCTTGAGACGGCTGGAGGCACAGGCGAGACCCAGGAAGGTGGGGGGTGGGGGAAGGGCGAGCCCCTCCCCCAAGGTGCACATGGTGTGGCGTGCCCAGCCCCACGAGAGCGTCCTGCGGGATGTTCATAGACCGCGCAGGAGCCTGTGGTCTCCGGGTGCTTTCGTGCTTGCTCCGACAGAGCACGTGCTTGGCACCCTCTTCTGCAAGCTTCTAGACCCATGCCTTGTGCCTTGTTCTGGGTGTCGTGTTCAGGAGGTCGAGCCGTGGATCTCCTCCTCTTCCTGTTCACACGACAGCAAATGGGCAGCCCCAAGTCCAGCGTCCTCACTGGCAGATACCTGCCCCAGGGATGGGTTTGCTCCCCGGAAGCCCTGGGCTCTGGCCGCCCGCCAAAGACACGGTGCTGTTTCCAGCGTGCGATGAGGACAGCCTCCACTGTGCCTGGAACACTCTGCCTCATGCGTGCGTCAGACCCTCCTTGGACCCTGGTCCAGGTCCTGGCAGGGGCCGGGACATGATAGTCATTTTAGGGCAAGGAGTGGGGAGGGAGAGGCTGGATGGAGACCAGACAGGGGTGCCAGGGACAAGGGAGTGGGCAGTCAAGAACCTTTCCTGAGGAGAGGCAGGATCCCGTGTGGTCCAAGGCTCCAAGCCTCCAGAACCAGTTCCGGTTTTCCATCATCCAGACAGGGGTGCCAGGGACAAGGGAGTGGGCAGTCAAGAACCTTTCCTGAGGAGAGGCAGGATCCCGTGTGGTCCAAGGCTCCAAGCCTCCAGAACCAGTTCCGGTTTTCCATCAGACTGCCCATGTGCCGGTTTTCCATCAGACTGCCCATGTGCCACACCCACCCGGGATACAGTCTTCGCCATCTCAGTATGCTGGCTACAGAGCATTAAGCCCGGTCATTGGTCCCCCTAAGCATGGAGCGCATGCATTGGCCCTATGTCCACAAAGCGGTCCTGGTGTGGATTTTTGTACCTCGAGGGTGCAGAACCCTTGGGAGGGCTTAAGTCCACTTGCTTAAGTGGAGGGGTCCCTCATAGGGTTTTCCACAGTGTCCACGCTTACGATGCCCACCAACGTTCCCTTGGGAATAACCTCTACCCCTTGTTTTTTCAGTTTCACAAGGATATTAAAGAAGAGGGAAAGGAGGGAACATTGTCTGAAACGAACTCTCTCTTTCTCAGCGAATCTCATTTACCTTCAGAGTAATTCCCTCCTTTACGCTAGTTGGGATACGCCTTAGCAGAGACCACTCTCGCCTGCCCTGGTTCTGCTCATTGTGGCAACCATGCAGGCCAGTCTCGAGCCTTCCAGATACAGTCATCGCACTAAGCACTAGGAGACCCGGAACCTGTTCTTTCTGTGCCTGTGTTTTCTCCAAGGAGGCTCAGGAGAATAGGAGGTCATGTACGACACAGTCATAGCTCAGGAGAATAGGAGGTCATAGCTCGTGTACAACAGACGAGCGGGGAACACGTCTGCTTTTTCCCCAGAATTCGGCACTGCTCGGGGGAAAAAGTCGATCTTCTCGTTGGAAGATAAGTTGCAGGTTCCTGGCAGCATGGGCCTTGTGGGTCTAGAATTTTATTAGTGCTAAGACATTCTTGTTTAATGGGACATTATTCAGCCTGTAAAATACCACGGACAGACACGCTTAGGTAGCTGATGAGAGACATCAGAGGCTTCTCCGAGCAGTAATTGGAAGCTGTTTTGGCAAAAGGGAGTACTAAGCTGGTGATTAGTTCCTTCCACTTGGAGGACCAGCATCTCCTCCAAGAAAAAGCAAATAAACAATGATTGCATCGAAACCCTTTAGCAGCCACGCATCAGCCCAGGCCCAGAGACTTCTGGAGGGGCATTTCCCTGATGAGTTTACCCAGCCCTGGTGTGTCTCTTCACCCTGCAGGGAGACTCGTTACTCGCCACAGTGGCCGAGGCTTTGGAGAGTTCCCGAAAGAAGGGCCGTCGTCCGCTTTGGCGTTTATATTTCCTGGTCTGGGTTCCCTGGATCGCTGGCTGGCTCTAAGAATTTCTGAATTTAACCCAAAATTAAGCATTAGGCTATTCAGGGCAAATTTTTGTGTTTTTAGTGTAGCGATTCTCCTTGAGTGTGGTTTAAAAGTTTATCTTATTGTGACTATTACAAACACTTTAGAAACACATTAAAGGGGCGCCTGGGTGGCTCCGTCGTTAAGCATCTGCCTTCAGTTCAGGTCATGATCCCAGGGTCCTGGGATCGAGTCCTGCATTGGACTCCCTGCTCTGTGGGAAGCCTGCTTCTCCCTCTCCCCCTGCCTGTGTTCCCTCTCTCACTCTCTCTGTCAAGTAAATAAATCTGTTAAAAAAAAAAGGCACTTACGGACTTGTTCATTTCTTTGTGCACCATATTGTTGAAGAAGAAAGATATATGTATACTTCTATCTCTTTATATCGTATGTACTCATATACACCCGTGTGTACTTACGTATGATACCCTACATGCATGTGTGTGTGTTTGAAGGCCTAACTTGGAGTTAAAAGTTACTGTCGTGCAATGATTAAGCGTCTAAGGTTGTTATTTCTTGGAAATAAGTGTGTAACCTATCCTCATATATTTCTGCCAATGGGTATAAGACTGTAGGGGCAGTGGGCACCTGGCTGGCTCAGTGGCGGGAGCTTGTGACTCTTGGTCTTGGGGTTGTGAGTTCGAGCCCCACGTTGGGTGTAGAGATGACTTAAAAATTAAAAAAAATCCTTTAAGAAATAAAACTGGAGTTGGACAAGCTTATGAAGGGGTTAGGGGCTCTGCTTGTATTAATTCAGGCATGAGAGCTTCTTCTGCATAACTTGGCAATGCTTTACAGAATATCACACAATTTGGAGGGTGAGGGCTTGGGCCACAATGAGAGCAGCACATTGATAGGATCAGAATACATTTTATATATGAAACACAGGACCGGGAAATCGCAGATGCCCCCGTCGCCGTGCCGTGTCCTTGTGCAAATGACTGCAAACGTTAGCCTTTGGAAGACCTGTCCGAGCTCACAGGCCTTTCGAGTTCCAGCTCCGGCTGCCTCGCACACGTCTGTTCACGTGCTCTGGACCCCGTAGTGTGGAAGTGTGTAGTCTGTCAACATATGGCCTTTATTAAGGATGACCTAGTTTCTCCTCTTTCCATTAATCAAAGATACCCCCAACTCTTTCAAGCTTCCCATCAGCAGGAGGTCGCCCGCATGACCGAGCGGAGCGATAAAGACGTCTTCCTGACCTTTTCGTTACCTGGGGACCGTCATCTTAGAAAATGTGTAATTTCTTTTGGATTCTCTGAAATTCTGAAAATAGGTCATAGACCTATTCCTTCTCAGTAGATGCTGTTGGTGACCTTCTGTCCCTCCCCTCCTTAACCCCCAGCTTCTGTGTCAGCGGCTGATGGCTCACAGCTGCTCCCCCTAGGAGACCAGCCTGTCTCCGATGGGCACCATCTTGCCGGCCAAGCCGTGTATCCTTCTCCCTTGATGACGGCAGCTCTTGCCATTGGCTCCCAGCTGGAGGCCACAGGAGGCCAGCCTCCTGCGGGAATAATTCCTCGGTGCCATTTGTGCTCCCCGCTCACGGGACCAGGCTTCTGCAGGTCTCCAGCTGAGATCCCTTTCCTGCTTCACTCCTTCTCCGGCTTCCTTCTCTGTGTCCACTGAGGGCCTCTCCCAAGATCGCACATACGCAGGAAGCCCCTTTTCAGCCTCTGCTTCTCGGAAACCCAGTCTCCGACGCCTGCTGTGAGAGTTAACCTGGTCTAAGTCAACACCGTTGTGTTTTGGATTGGACAACTCGGTGCTTTTAGAAATGACTCATTCAAGCACATACGGATGGTGGTTGGAAGCAGAGAAGGAGAACCAGCTTTCAGAACCCTCAGATGTTTTCCCTCTATCCCAGAAAAAAAAAAAGTCCCGAGATTTTATACGTATTAAAAAGCTTTCTAGATGAAGAAGCTCTTAGAGTCCGAACATTTTCTGCTACTTGGATTTAGTTTGTGTCTCCCGGTGATTTCAGTAAAAAAGGTCAAGCACCGCTTGGATCTGTTCCGTTCGTTTCACCGAATACAGGTGGGTTCCTGCGCTTTCGAAGATCAACTCTAAATAAGGTTCCTGCTCACGGGGATCGTAGAGTCTAGTAGGGGCTGAGACTGGGAAACAGCTTCGGTCCGCACGTGACTGCCGTGACTGCCCGGGTGGTTATTCGTATGAGATCTCTGGGGAAGGAGCGTATCCCTGTAGGGAGAGTGTCCTAGGGGAGGTGACTCTTGAGCTGACCCGCAAACGCTGGCTTCCTCCCGCCCAGAGCAACCAGCAGCACGAGTAAGCGCAGAGTCTTGCCACACTTTGGTCTGTCTGTCGGGGACGCTGAGTGCGCCTCCTGGACGGGATAGAGGGCCAGTTCCTCAGCGAGCAGCCAGCGTTGGGGAACCTGTCCCTGGGAGCTAGAACAGAGCTCACGTCCCTTGTGGTGCACATCGGCGTAGGGACGTGCCGCAGCCGTGACACATGGAGGTGTGTGCACGGGTCTTCCTCCTGGTTCCCCGCTGTGCTCGGCTCCGCTGCTGGCAGGCGCAGTGGTCTTCATCTGATATTCATGGAGCTCCCGCCCGGACCCCTGGGAAGGAGCCCCACACGAGCGTAAGAAGGTGCAAGGGGGCCCGTTCCATCGCCTCACCCTCATGCCTACGGCAGGACCCCAGCCCGACCTCGTGGGGGTGGCCCCAGAGTAAGAAAGTCTCCCGAATTACGGAGCCGCAGCTGAGAACGCACTCAGCATCGCATCGTACAGCGTCTTGGTGTGGACGTCACAGTGTCACGTCAAATATCTGTTTGACCTCCGTAGCAGCTGTGTGAGGTCACGGGTGCTGTTTCTCTGTCACACGTAAGAAAACCGAAGGTCTGGAGGTGAGGTAACCCAGGCTTCACAGCCACAACCAAGCACTCGTCGTCATCTTCCCAAATATTTACACGAAAGGACCCCGCTTCCCAGGTTATTAACAGTGAGAGAAGACAACGTGGAAATACCAACTGTGATGTAATTGGGAATCATGCAGTTTTGGGGGGAGACATTCCTACGTTTCTTGTTGGCTCCTGGAGGCACAATTGTGGGTAATCGAAAGAGTCATGGTGTGGTGCAAAAAGCCTTAAAAAATACCAGTCCAGGGACGCCTGGGTGGCTCCGTGGGTTAAGCGGCTGCCTTCGGCTCAGGTCACGATCCCGGGGTCCGGGGATCGAGTCCCACATCGGGCTCCTTGCTCGGCAGGGAGCCTGCTTGTCTCTCCGCCTCTGCCTGCCTCTCTGCCTGCTTGTGTGCTTTCTGTTTCTGACAAATAAATAAATGATCTTTAACAACAACAACAACAACAACAACACCAGTCCATCAGCACCCATCCCTTGTGCATTTAACCATCCACATTTTCCTTCCAGCCTGTAAGATGTGTCAGAGACCATCCCCTTTCAAGTTTCTTAGGTTCTAGGGAACCCAGCACAACCGAGATGTGTCTCCTGCCCTCCAAAGCATTATTTTCTGCTCGTGAGAGGGACAGACGTTGAAGCCAAGAGTTGCAGAGGGTTCTGAACTGCAGAAAGAAACGACTATAATCGCGTCTCACTTAAAATGGTCATACCTGGCGGCTTAGTGTGCGGTCATCGTCTCCTAGATGAAGCGTTGTTTTTGTCCCGGGAGCGGATTTTGTGTCTGTCCACCAGCTCTCTGACTTGGCCAGCGACACGGCGGAGCACCACTATGATCCTCGCACCGATGTTTTGGAACTCGCTGGGCTCCTTCGCGCCGCAGGGTCCGAGGTTGCTGTCCGGGAGGCACGGCGGTCTGGGGACTTGTGCCTTCGCTTGTTTGTTGCTTCCAAACGCGGTGGGACTCGTTTGCGGTATTTGCAAGTGGCGATTGCGGCTGGTGTGTACGTCCAGGAACTTCCAGGAGCTCGCAGTGGCTTCCGTGCTGGCTCTCTTTGCTTTCGTGTTGGTTCTGGGAGTGTGTTTATGCTTTACGGTTCTTTCCAGCCTCTCTGTGAGATACCAGATTGGACAGTGAGGACGGCTGCCCCTGAGAAGAGCCGGGTGACAAATTGGCGTTCTTTCATACCCCGAGGGCTCCAATCTATCCTGAGGGGGATCTGAGAGGCCGTAGCCTACCCAGAGAGGGAACCTTTAAATTCACATCGCATTTACCTTTTTTGTTTGAAATTGTAACGTTTGCCACTTAAAATGCTTTTTACTCTCCAACTTATTGATATCCCGCCAACTTGAGAAAGCACTGTTACAATGACCTCAAAGGTACATAATTTTGTTTTTCATATTGCCTGCTTTCTTTGGAAGATAAGGTGGAGACGTGGTCACCACGTAGATGGTATGACGTACAGTGATTTGAATCTTTATCTTGGGGAAGCGCTTTTTCCTCCATGGTTTGCCCAGGATCTCAGGTGACCTCGAGCTGACGACAATCCTCGTTTCCCTTGACTTAGCATCTAATCATCATGGATGGTTTTTAAAATTTCATAGTTCATGTCTGCTATGTCCAAAGAAGTGATGAGTGTATGAGTCCAGAAATAAAAATCCAAGAGTCCCTCTAATGAAAGAAGAGACATTAATTTTGCAAAGCAACTTGTCACTTTCCAAAAATGTCATTAATCATACCGGCACGTGGGGCCAGAGGAATATTGGGAATTCACTTACTTACAAACTTCAGAGGCTTTTTTTCTTTATTTTTACACCTTTTTTTAATCCACTACAATATGATAATGCATTAATAATTCATATGTTTGAAACACATAACATCATTTTCGGTGCTGCTCACTCCCGCAATGCCAGGGACGTGCTTATCTAGAAACAAACCAGATGGCTTACGTTCTTAGCTGGGAGGTTACTTACTGACGGCTCCTCTGAAAGAAAGGCTAAAACAGTTGAGAAACTCTAAATGCAAACAAAATTCAAGCTTTCAGATTCAAGGTGGTTTTACCTACTCACTGTGTTCCTACTGGAAGAGCGTCATTGTTCATGCCGTGTATGTGCCTCGACTCTTGTTTAATTTTCTAGTAACACATAACTGAGAAACAGCCCTTTTTTAGACTTAAATAAATGTCTCTGCTCCTGTCTTTCAATGCCTACCCCACTGCAAGGAAAGGCACTCTTGAAATGTATACTGATACACTTTGTGGACTGCAAAGAAAATTGACAAAGAGACGTGCAAACGTAAAATGCCAGGAGAGATTTAAAAGAGGATACACACCTTACACTGATCTGTTGCCTGTGCCCGGGGCAGGTTCCCCGAGTGTTGGTGTAAGAAACCAGATATGCGGAGAAGCTTGGCATTTCAGGACCATTAGCTGGCATTCCAGCCGGTGAGCGGTGAGCGGCTTTGTAGGGTGCAGATACTGAGCCCCTTTATAATCACGAGGGATTAATCATCATCATAATACTATCCCCCGCATTTGGAAATGTAGAAATGTTTCCCAACAAACCTCCATGCAACAGTTTCTTTGGAGAGAACTCAGGTTTCCACCCGCTGTCCTTCACGGCAAGGAGCTCCAGTGGTGTCCAGGCTCTGGGGCTGAAAACCAGTGTTGCCCACCAGGCCTGCTCTGGGGGTGATCCAGGAGAAGGGAAAGCTAGGGATTGCATCATAGCACAGACTTGGTGCTCGCTGCCTGGAGGTGAAGCCCGTTAATTATGAGAATGCTAAGTTCATACAGAAGTTACTGATGACTTTTTTAAAAAGATTTATCTATTTGAGAGAGAGAGCGAGAGGGAGCACAGTGTTGGTGGGGCAGGGTTAGAGGGAGAGAGGGAGAATCTCGAGCTGACTCTGCACTTACCGTGGATCCCGACCCAGGGCTCAATCCCACGACCGGAGTAGAAACCAGCCGTCGGATGCCTAACGGCCTGTCGCCCAGGCGCTCCTGATTCCTTTCTGAAAGAACGAGACAAAACTTGGAGGGGGGGTTGCTGTGCTGTGTATGGGAACCGTGATGCCTTTACATTTCTTCCGTGGCGAGACTTGCAGAGAAATAAGCAGAGATCTTGTCCACCATTAGGAGCGGTCATTGTTTGGAGGTGGGCATTTTTCTCTCCCATTTTGGCTTCCGTGTTTCGGGCTGCCGCAGCCCTTTGGAACAAGAACCGGGCCCTTACAGTCTTAACGCGTGTACCCTGCAGTTCCTTTCTTATTTCCTGGGCCACGGGGGGCCCTCAGCAGAGGTTTGGTGAATCTGTACAGCACGTCTTTGACTCGAAATGTATTTTCCTTTTCTGTTCCCTGCCACCTCCCCCTCTCTTTTTATTTTGACACTTGGCTGTACCCATTTGAAAGCAGCACAGCGAAACCCATTTGCTGATCATTCCAGAAATGGCCTACATCTGGGAAGTAATTTTCCCATTGGACCAGAATCTCAAAGAAAGTGGGGAGCTTCTTTCCTGTGTTGTTGTTGTGTGCACATTTTTGTATCCGGGATTATGAGATCATGTCCTCACAGCTGCAGAGAAATTAAACAAATTCTGGACGGAATGTATTCACTTGTTAAATGTTACGCTGACCGTAGGAAAACATATTTAGAGGTGACACTACATTACCACAGACTTCCATTTGTATCCTGATCTATTATTCAAGAGCCATGGACTTTTATAATATTCAGAACCTATTTTTAGGAGGGCAATATTTGTTTAGTTTAGTCCCATTTTGTACTCCACAATTTCAGGGAAAAAAAAAACCAACCCAAAATGAGACTCCTTTTTTGAGCAACCATATGAAATTAGGGCTGAAAGTTTTGTATGCACGTGGGGCTCCTGGCTGGCTCAGTCGATAGAGCGTGTGACTCTTGATCTCAGGGTTGTACGGTCTAGCCCCATGTTGGGTGTAGAGATTACTTAAAACAAAATGTTTTTATTTGCATATATATGTCTGTTGGTGTACCGCGCGAACGTGCCTAGCTCGGGCTTTCTCAGTCTTGACTCTATCGATATTTTGGGCCAGATGGTTCTGTGTTGTGGGGCTGTCCCGTGCCTTTTAGGATGTTCAGTTGCCTCTCTGGTCTTTACCCACTGGATGCCCGTAGTATCCCTCCCACCCCAGTCCCAACAAACAAAATCTGTATCTAGCTATGCAGCTATCTGTCCAAACACTGAAATCAGGACGTGCGTGGGGCAAAATCACCCCTCCTGACCTAGGGTAGCTCTCTCTCTTTCTAGTTCACATTTCTGTGGGTCTGTACGTGTCTCTCCATCCATACCTGTATTTAGGTAGGCGTGTCGAAATCTGGAGACACGTGCATATACACACACGTATGCAGGAGTCTTTTGTTACATATTCATGTGTCCTGCGTGAAGAAAGAAACTCAGAGGCAGAAACGAATAAGCTGATTGCATTCGCCATGTTCTATGTACAACGTGGGAGTTGGAAAGGTGCTCATTTATGCCTCCACTGGAGAATTTAGAGAAGAAAAGGCACTTGTTTCTATGAAATGCGATTCAAAGAAAAAAATGCCATCCTTCCATTGTACGGCAGAAATTCTTCTGAAAGGAAACAACTACATCTCTCTCTAGTAATGCTGATTCCGCACTGACTTTCACTCCAGAAACCAATATTGCTGTGTGTGTTAACTACCTAAAATTTAAATTAAAAAGAAAAAAGTAATCGTGCTGATTCTGAGGATATGTCCTAGACCTTGTGGATGTAATCCTTGAAGAAAATACAGGTGTTGTTTTTTTTTCCTTCAAATACCTGCTCATTTAAAATTTTATAATTTTTTTTTTTAAAGTTTGTGAGCTGGTCCTAAAGTCTGCTTCCCTTGGAACTGCTTTGCAAGAAAACTGCTTTTCCTTTTGCAGAAGTTCTGTCTTTGAACCTTCTCTGAGACCATTTCACTGCTGTTTGCTCAATTTCCTGACTTCAAACATGGGAGCAGTGAGTGGGTGGAACTGTTTCACTGGGCCCCACTATGCTGGGACTGAGTGCGAGCAGGACCTCTCAGGGAGGTGGCTTCCCAGCAGTTTTGACTGCTGCCGTTAAGATAAGTGGGGCACCGAATAAATCCCGAATACCTGGGTATTCGAAAGCGAGTAGCGTGTACCCTGGATCCTTGGTGTTTTACCGTCTGGTCCGAGAGCCAAATTTAAACAACCCGAGACCAGAGACCTCAACAGAGCCCTCACCAGAGGAAGCATACGGGTGGCAAACAAGCATATGAGAAGATGCGCCCCGTGCCAGAGGTCCTTGGGAAACACACCTGAAAACAACGATGAGATACTGCCCCATGCCTGCCGGCACAGCCCAGATCTGGAGTGGGGACACCGGCCAGCGCTGCCGGGGACGTGGGGCAGCAGGAACTCCCATTCACGGCTGGGATGAGTGTGAAACGGTGCAGCCGCTTTGGAGGACAGCTCGGCCGTTTGTGTTAAAAGAAGCAGACCATCAGAGACAGCAAGCCCCAAAGGGGAGTCCTTTGCCCTCCCGGACAGCAGACCAAGACTTAGGTGCGGTTTCAGCCGACCCCAGGAATGGGGGCTTTTAGCAGTTGGACCTGAAATTTCCCGATCTGCTCCAGCGATGTAATCTACACGGTACAAATCCCTCCTATTCCTTTCCCCGCCAGAAGCAAGTGTCATCCTGCCTCTCCTTCCATAAGAACGTCCTGCTCTACCCTTTTCCTTTGAAAACCTTCCATTTCGTGCCGTCCATGAGAGCGTCTCTCTTCTTACCAGGTGGCGTGCTGCCTGCGTTCACGAACTGCTTGATAAACCCAATTAGATCTTAAATTTACTCTGTCAAATTTTATTTTTTAACATGACACGAAACATACTGTTCTCATACAATACGCTAATTGTGCTCTTTGGTATTTACCCAAATGAACTGAGGATTCGTGTTTCTAAAATCTTGGCATGGATGTTCATACAGGTTTCTTCATAATTACCAAAATTAGGAAGCAACCAAGATGCCGTTAGTAGGTGAATGGATAAACACACTGGGGTCCACCCAGGCAATCCGATACTCCTCAGTGCTCCCACGGAATGAGTTATCAAGCCACAGACAGACACGAAGAAAATGAAATGCCCGTTATGAAGGGAGAGAAGCCGATCTGAAAAGGCTCAATACAATGATTCCAAATATGTGACCTTCTTGAAAAAGCAGGACTCGGGAGACCGTGGACAGATAAACATTTGTCGGCTTGGGGCGGGAGAAGGATGAATGAGTAGCGTGAGTCCTGAGGATTTTCAGGGCAGTGACCGTACTTAGGTGCTGTTGTGATGGTGGATCCCTGCCTCATACGTCTGCTCAAACCCGCAGAATACCCAACGCCCAGCGTGAACCTGAGCGTAAACTCCGGACCCTTGCCGAACAGGCTGTGTCAGTGGGCTCTCTCCAGTTGTAATAAGTGTACCCTCTGGTGGGGGTGTTCATGACCGGGGCGGCCGTGCGGGTGTAGGCGGGTGTAGGAATCCCACCACCTTTCTTGTTATTTTGATACAAACTTAAAATGGCTCTAAAAATTAGAATTTATTTTAGAAAAAGTAAAATATTTTCATTTTTTAATTTCAAAAACGTACCCTCTGGAAGGTCTTTGACAATGCTTGGTTCTGTGGACAGAGCATGGAATTGAGATGTCTTCCATGCATTCGTCATTTAGAGATTTTCTATTCTCTTATGAGGCCTAAGAATAGATTCAGTAGGATTTTGACTTGAAATTTGAAATCCTGGATAAGTATTGTGTAAGGAGAAAAGGCATTGAGTTCTAGGTCATCTATTCTATTATGAAAACAGACCTGACTTTGCAGATGCTGGGTGCTTAGAATTCTGCAGGTAACACACATTTGTCCTGGAATTGATTTATTGATTTTTGGGGAAAGCGCAGTCTTTTCTTGGGGTTATTTCTGTTCATCTTGTATCACATTTAATTCGTCATGTTTTCTCAAGTGGTCTCTCATTAAAGCATGCTGTCTTTGAAATTCATATTAAAATAACCCAGAATCGTGATGAATGGGTTAGACTCTCCTATAAGTCAGGGTATAGTTGACGACAAGGTGCTTGATTTTAGTTTGATTAATTATTCTGCACTCTCTAATGAATAACACATAACTGAGTACCATGAAAAAGCACATATCACAAGCAAACAATGTGCCAAAAATCTGACTTCAAGTCCATTAGAATGGGAAAAACATGTAGTTTTAGTATTTTTTCTCTTCTGTTTAAGTTTTCCCCGCTACAAATAGAAGTCAACTAAATCCTGACTCTTCTTTAAATATTCTATTTATTTATTTGGCAGACAGAGATCACGAGCAGGCAGAGAGGCAGGCAGAGAGAAAGAGGAGGAAGCAGGCTCTCCGCTGAGCAGAGAGCCCGACGCGGGGCTCGATCCCAGGACCCCGAGATCACGACCTGAGCCGAAGGCAGAGGCTCAACCCACTGAGCCACCCAGGCGCCCCAATCCTGACTCTTCTGACCTCTAAGTGTATAACAAGGTGGTAGATTTAGCTTTTGTATTAGAATAAGTACTTTTAGGACTCAATGTATTATGAAACGTGTTATTAAAATATTCTGTACGAATGCAAGTGGAAAAAATCCTTCTCCTTCACGAAGCATTGAACGTTTGTGCAAGTAGAAATTTTCAAATGGTTCTTGCCGTAACAGCAGGAGAATTCAGCTCCTGCTCTCTGGAAACAGCTTCTCTCTGGCTGCTGTTCATGCTTGTAACTCATTAGTTCAATAACTTGAAATTAATCCTCTGCTGGTCAGCTTGCCAGAAGCCAGGCGTTAATGTGCCTTGTGGGAACTGCTTATTAGGAACAACAGATCACACCTGTCAAGCCTCACTTCTGTCCAGCCTCTATTGTGAAAAATAGGGCGATTGGAGAGTGCCTTTAAACTCCTTTTTCTTTTTGTCCTCACTGTTACCCTGAGCAATACATAACATCTTCCCAGAGTTGTTTCTTACAAAGCGGCTTGTAGACAGAGGTGAGGCCGAGCCAGAGCGGAGGCCACACTGGCCTGGTCTGTGCCGGGTCCTCGCCTTGAGCAACGTGCGCAGACACAGGCTTGACCACGTGTGTGCGCGCACACACTCATCCAGAGGTCGGTTTGTTGCCCGAGGCAGAACACGGTTTCAATAACTGGAAAGCGAGGAGACCTCTGCACGCTGGGCGGGGGACTCTGTCTACTTGGCAGACGTGAAGAGAGAGGAGAAAGAACCATTTGGAGAGATTTTTCATGGAGTCGGGGATAGCAGAGTACCGGGAATTGTTCTCCCTTCCCTGAGGTTCTGCAGCTAGAGCGAAGGTCAGAATCACCCAGCAGGCCTATCACAAGGCAGCTCCTGGACCTGCCCCGGAGCTTCTGATGCTGCAGGTCTGCAGTGAGACCCTAGCACTTGGGTGTCTGAGAAGCATCCAGCCAATGATTCTGGTCTCGGGGCCCCACTTTGAGAACCATTGATGTCAGCTTCTTTATACGCTAGCTTTCGCTCTGGTGCTTCTCTCTGCTCGGTAAGATGCGCTCGGTTCTCGCACGCGGTCCTCCGTTCTCTGCCTCTTGGACCCGCATTCTTCTTCCAACCAGCCGTCCCTCATTCAGGGTTACGTAGAATTTCTCAAGGTCTAGCTTATGAAACAGGAGTCTGCGGTGGCTCCCACGGCAGAAACGTAACTGAGGATGTAGTCACTTTCGTTACATTCATCTGTCAAAGGAGAGGATTGGAATAGTTGCTTTCTCTTTTGAAACCGAGGTTGTGGTTCCAAGTCGGTGGGGGAAGGAGCCCATGGGTGCCTCCTCTGACCATGTGTGTTCAAGGATGGAGGTCTAGGATGAAGACTCCTCAAGGGGGACCTTAGAGAGAACAGTTCATACGTAGTCAAGGTCCAGTTTTGGAACAAAAATAAAGCACATCAGGTTGAGGGTATGGACGTAGCATAGAAAGAACAGGCTGAGAATAGACTTATTACGTTGCACGAGAACCCTCTCGTGTGGTTGTTCCACAGTTCCTTAAGCTGTCCGTTTTCACCCAACGCTGGACTGTTGGATCTGAAACGGTCTATGTTACGGTTAACAAGTGCCGCCTTATGATGCAGACATATGCTCTAAGAATTAAGTACTCTCTGTAAAGACATACCAGGGACAAATTGTTGTCAGCAAGATGGAGAGACAGATGGGTCAGAGTGAGACACTGTGCTCTGCCATATGCCTGGACGTGGCAAGCAGTCCGAAGTTAAGGAACAAGCACTGACAGTGATTTTTCAAGCCAACGGGGAACATCCATGAAGATATTACAGCAGCGATTCCCGACTGGGTACTCTTGGGTGTGGTTGAAACAACGTAGCATTTGCCCCAGGGCTTTATTTTCATCGCTGTTATGGTTTGAGTCCTGTACCCCGTTGCCCAGATCTGTGAGTCGATGACCTAACTTTCAGTACCTCCAAAAATGACCTTATGAGGAAAGGGTTGCTGGGGATGGACTTAGTGAAGAAGAGCTCATACCTGAGCAGGGTGAACCCTTGAAGCAATACGACCGGGTCCTTACAAAAAGCGGAAATTTGGACACAGATGCTCATAGGCGTGAGGACACAAGTAGAAGGCCACGTGAAGGTTAGACTGGGTGCCATGAGCCAAAGAAACATGGGAAGTTAAGAGAAAGATATGGAATGACTCCTTCCCTGGAGCCCTCAGCAGGAGCATGGCCTTCTTGACACCTTGTTCTAGGACCTCCAGGCTCTAGAATTATGACAGTCACTTTCTGTTGTCTCAACCACCTAGCTTGTGGTCCTTCCTGGTAGCAGCCCGAGGAAACTTGGTCACGATGTTTCCTTTTGAATTTTAAATAATATGAAGACTGCTGTGACATTGTGGTTTATAAGGAATATATATCTGGTAATTCAGGGGACCAAAATAGATTTCTCATGTATTTGGTTTTCATCCACTGGTTCCTGGCTTGAACCCCTTGAAATTTCCTGGGATGTTGATGTAGTGATGGAGGTGTCTTCTGTTACGTTAATGAGGGGACTTTTTTGGAAAGCCCTGAAGTAACCTAAGGGTGGGGGGCAGGTTGCTAGTGGTACCAGCCTTTGAACAGAGGGTTGGAACTTCCAACCGTACCCTCCATCCAGAAGGGGAGAGGTGCTGCAGGTTGACTCAGTCACCTGTGGCCAACAATTTAATCAGTCATGCCCGCGTCACGAAGCCGCCAGAAAAACCCAACAGAGGAGAGTCTAGAGAGCTCCTGGGCTGGTGAACACATAGCGGTGAGGGGCCTGGAAAGGGCCTGAAAGCTCGATCCTCTTTCCCCATACCTTGCTCGAAGTATCTCTTCTATCTGGTTATTCTGACAGTACAACCTTTTATTAAAAATCAGTTGCCTAGTAAAATGCTTCTCCGAGTTCTGTGAGCTGCTCTAGGAAATCAGTCAGACCCAAGGAGGGAGGTGTTGGAACCTTGGGTCTTTAGCCTGGTGGTCAGAAGCACAGATAGGAATCTGCACGGGGCGATTGGTGGGCTGGGTGCTGTGTGGGGCAGTCCTGGAGGCCTGAGCCCTTTGCGTGTGGGATCTGAATTAGTTAAATTCTCCCACACCCTCCTGAGGTCTGAGAGCTGCTTGGTGGGGTATAGGGACTACCACAGCCCATCCTCCATTGGAATTGGGTGCAGGAATCCAAAAGAAATAGTCTTTGATGTTACTGGATTCATGTTCCCCAAAAGGGAGTTATGGGTTATAGGTTATGAATTCAGTTTAGTGCAGCCCCGTGTTAAAGAACTATACTGTCTTTATGCTTTACGTGGATGCTGTGCCGTTGGAAAGTCTTGAAACAACCAAATAATGTAGAAATTCATAAGATTGATCTTACTCACAAGCAATGGAAAACCATTTTTTTTCTTATTATATCAGAACTTCTTAAGGGCTCTTGGAATTCTGACTTCTCCATAGTTAATTGCATGAGCCACCCAGGACTCTAGACCTCTCGGAGACCTTCTACATTATTAACGGTCACCTTTTATGTGCAGATCATTCATACTGAAGGATTTTGCCTCTTGCCAGCTTGACTACCGCTTTGACTTGAAATGATCACAGATGGTCTTCATAAATATCTGTGTCCGCCTAACAGAAATAGGCTTCTTATCATTTTAGAAAAGAAGAAATGTATTTTTTTCGAAAGCTTGCATTTTTGTGATAAGGGACCTGGTTCTGGTGACTCCAAGTTGAGGCATGCTTTCTGTCAGGATATTCTTTCTGTTTGAATCAGCCATGGGTTGCCCATTTTTAGCCTTTTGGGGCTCTAGTGTCTTCATCTACACAGGGAGAACATAGGGCTCGAGTCTCTATTTAAACTCTCGCAATTCTCATAAAGATCTAGAATGTTCCCCCAGAGTCTTGTGTCGCTGGGATTGCTGATGGTTTTCACATGTGACTCAAAGCCACAACAGTGAGTAACCTTGTGTGTCCAGAGAGCCTAGGCGGGGTGGTTTTGAGGGTTAGCGCTTTCACGGGACGCTTAGATCCTCCCTTCCAACGCACTCTGCACTTGCCCTTTCTCCTCAGACATTGGTGAGCATTGTTCAAAAAGGTCCCCATGTCCCATTCACTTCCAAGCTGTGGGTAGTTCGCATCATCCTCTGGGTCGTACCCCCTGAATGTTATGGAAATGAATAATGTCTGTGTGATCTTCCTTCTTCATTCTCAGACAGGATGGACCCTGTGTTTTGTCTTCATCTGGTCGGGACCTTTTGCTAAGGCGTTGTACATGGTCTGCAGAGAGTGACGAGCGCGTTTTGTTAAGCCGAGGAGAGGATATCAGCAGGCAGGAAGTCTGACCCTCAGTAACTCCTCACCCCTGTTGCCCCGAATGCGTTTTTCAACAGGAATTCAGGGATGGAAAACTCAATGAGAACAGGGTACCATGTTACCGAGATGCTGAAACTCTTTCCCTTGGAAAGTGGCTTGTGTTATAAGACAATTACATGTCATTAACGAGTTAGATTTGCCTTGTTTTCCGCAAGAAGAGGGATTACATGAACCTCCAAGGTCTTCACTGATTTGTAATTATATGGTATCATCTGAGTCAGAATTCTGCAGTGTACAAACATTTTCAGTGAGTATTTAGAAACACATTTTGAGTCCCTTTTCTTGTCCTGGTTGCGTTTAGAGAACAGCTTGGCCATGTTTGGATAGACTTGTGGACTCTCCCAGAGAGGAGTTGACCAAAATGCCCACTGATGGGAACGCCTTGCACAGAGGCGATGTTAGCCATGACGTAGAAAGTCCCAGAGAGGTCTGGAATCCTACCCGGCTTAGCTGATTACCTGCGGCGGAGGCAGAATTCTAAATGCCCTCACAACATTTTGATAGAATAATAAATTGGTTTTCAGTTGCTATGAGTAAGGGCAGCATTTGCACACTACCAGGTGGGACAGGGCTGAACCCTGATGTAACTAAGAGAGCTGGTGACGTCATTGTTTAAGTGGCTGGGTGCGTGCTTTCCTATTTTGCTAGAATTTCTCTTGAAGGAATTTTTCTGTTTTGTTCATGTTTAAGACACCGTATGATAAAAATACAGCAGCAGCAATAAGAATTAGGGAAAGAA
Organism: Mellivora capensis; assembly: GCA_004024625.1. Classification (NCBI taxonomy): domain Eukaryota; kingdom Metazoa; phylum Chordata; class Mammalia; order Carnivora; family Mustelidae; genus Mellivora; species Mellivora capensis. The sequence continues at coordinate 78,564 of PISX010002913.1, read as the reverse complement.
AGGACCAAAGGAGCCTCCTAAACCTTGCTAGTCATTAACGTATACGTTCAGCAAGTTGTAAATTTGCGTCCCATCCTAGGCTTTCCAGGGAACTCGAGCAAAGGATGTAATTAAGAATTGTTGTGTTTACATTGTTTTTCCGCATTGTTCTTGCATTGTTTTGTGCTTTGATAATGACTTCAATTCTTCACAGGAACTTTGGAATGGTGCTGACGCGTTTTTTAAGGAAAGGATTTCTCTTGTTCTCTCGGTTGTTAGGTACACAGCCTCACAACAAAGTTGCTTTTAAATGCACAAATGAAAAATAGCGGCGGATAACGAGTTGAAACATTTTGAAACAACACTACGTTTTTCTCTGGTGAACACGTTCAAGAGAATACAGTCCTCTTAGTTTCATGAATTGAATTTGTAACGCGTCCTAAGTTAGCTTGGCCCACTGAGGAAAGCCTTGCGGGACTTAGTGAGATCTGTCTTCGAGCGAGAATGTTCCCCGGCTCACCTGCTGTTTCCCGTGGTTCCACTTCCGTCTCCTGCACTGGAAGGGCGCCCTTCTGCCGCCCCTGGGTTCGTTCCTTCAACACCCTCACCTTTTTCAAGAGATAATGCTTCCTGTCCCCTTGGCTTTATTGTAACTTGGATTTTTCCAAAAGCCTGTCAGTTGGAGAAAATTCTTTCCCCCTGGACATGCATGGGAAGGCGATTGGTTTTCACAGGGTGTGTTATTCATGGAGCATATTCTGAGCTTTCGAGATGTGACCTCAGAACCTGTCTGGGCGATGTTCCCAGGATCAGCCCCCGAGGGGGAATGAAGGACGCAGTGCCGGGCAGGAGTTGGGCTGGTGTGGTACCACAGCACCCTCTGAAGCTGCGCCGGCAAACTTACCCTGCCTGGGTCAGGGAGCTTGGTCCTTTGTCCTGCAGCATCTACCAGACCGTCCCTCCATGTGGGCTTCTCCCTGGAGTGTGGCCTGGTTCACGATCCTCTCTTCCAGTGAGTACGGTTTCCAGGTGGGGAGAGGGAGAGTTTGGGGTGAACTATCTGAGCTCAACACCCTCAGTAGGAACGTCCATTTCAGCCGTGGACGCGTGGGGACATCTGGGTGGCGTGTGACAGGATTCACTACCAATCACTACTCTTTTTTTTTTTTTTTTAAAGATATTTATTTGACAGAGAGATCACAAGCAGGCAGAGACAGAGGGGAAGCAGGCTCCCTGCTATGCAGGGATCCCGATGCGGGGCTCCATCCCAGGACCCTGGGATCATGACCTGAGCCAAAGGCAGACGCTTAACCCACTGAGCCACCCAGGCGCCCCCCAGCCGTTACTCTGATGTGCCACAAAATTCTCCCTGTGGGGTGGAAGCGGTTCCAGCTGTTGGCACACCAGGGACCTGTCATCCACCCGAACTCTTCTCCCTCACACTTTTTAAACCGCGCTTTTCCACTCTGACCGTAAACACTTAACCATTTTCATGCTTTTATTTGCATTCTACAACTGCTCTGTATCGTTCATCACTAGACCTTCACTCCATAATCCCTCAGAGTTCACAGTCTGTTGTCCTAGAGTTTACCACAAGTGTCACAGTAAAGCAGCATGTAGGACATCTGTCAGTCCACAGATTCTGGGGTCAGATCTCGATCCAAAGAACCTCAATGTCTAACAGATTCCGCACGTGGTTCTTTGAACCCCCGGTGTGGGAAGCACTGTTACACAGGCCCTTCCTCTTTTAATTTCCTGCAGCGTCCTGTCTACAGCCCATAACGTATCATTTTAATTTTGACTTTTTTGGTCAATAGCTTTATTTTTTTTTGCCCTTTGGCTAATCTCTGCAGATTTCTGACTCTGAATCCGTCAAGCCCTAAAGATGCCTAGTTGGGTGTGTCGTTTCGGGGTGTGTCATTTCAGGGCTGGGTACTGCTGGAGAAACTCACAGTCTGGGGTGCATGGGTGGCCCAGTCAGTTGGGTGTCTGACCTGGGCTCAGGTCATGATCTCCAGGTCCTGGAATCAGGCTCTGCACTTGGTGGGGAGACAAGTGTGGCCTGTTTGTCTTCTGCCTTGCTCTCTCTCAAATAAAGAAATATTTCAAAAGATCACACAATCACATGGAATGGTGTTCCTAGGAATCTGCACAGCTCACGACCTCAGGTCAACATCTGTACCATGCACCAATCCTGCCAGTGTAGTTCTACTCGCTTCAGGTCCCACATTCCTTCAGCAACTAACCCAGATGTTCACGGTCTCGTCCAACCCCTCCTCCATCAACTCACTTCTTTTGGAAAATTACATCGGTCCTAATTTCACTGAGAAAAACAAACAGCACAAAAGGCTCCTTCCGTCCCAATTCATGTCTGTAGAAGTTCTGTATGCACGTGCGACATTCGAGGCCACCAAAAGTCACATTGAGTTTATCTTTTTGTGGTCTGGACAGACCTCCATGTAGCACTGATAATTATCCTTCATTCCCCATAACCACAGGCTCACTTTCTGTGACATACGGGTCAGTTTAAGAAGTCGCGGATCGTTTCTTGAATGCAGGTTAGGGAATGGAAGGACTGCCCCCGAAAGAGGAACTCTCAAGATGTGTCCTTATGGGGAAGATAGGGGGTTTGTAGAGAGCCAACATGAATTTGTAGAAGAGATTATAATGAACCTAAGAAACCACGGGTGCAACATCCATTTTATGCAACCCTAAGAAATGAAAAAAATTACCATAAAATCAGGACACAGGCTCAGTGATGGTCTTTCATAAAGGAAGCATCATTTGGGGGTGCCTGGGGGGCTCCGTCAGTGAGGCATCTGCCTTCGGTTCAGGTCAGGATCTCAGGGTCCTGGGATGAAGTCCAGCCTTGGGCTACCTGCTCAGCGGAGAGCCTGCTTCTCCCTCTTAGCCTCCCCCTTGCTTGCGCTGGCTCTCTCTTTTTTTTTTTTAAAGAAACCTCATTTAGTCCCACTAATATCTTGTTGTTCTGTAATACCTTTTATTTGGTCCAGGAGTTTTGGTGATTTCTTTTGTGTTTCATTTGCATTTTGTGACTCCTTTTGTTCATGCATCAATCATCACCTAACACAGTCTCCTCTACTGTGTCCTGTTGCTTCGATCCTGTAAGGTATTGGCTAAATGCGAAAGTTCAGGCTTGGGGCAGCATTGGCCACACTTCTTCCGTTCTTCATTTGCATGTCTGCATACACCACAGTTTCCCCTTTCCATGCCACATCATTGTCTGATTATATTAATCACATTTTATTTTATTTAAAAAAAATTTTTTAAGGCTTCATTTATTTGTTAGAGACAAAGAGAGAGAGAGGAAAGGAGCAGGGGCGAGGGCAGAAGGAGAGGGAGAAGCAGAAGCAGACTCTCCGCTGAGCAGGGAGCCCGACGCAGGGCTAAATCCCAGGACTCTGGGATCCTGACCCGAGCCAAAGGTGGGCTGCCGACGACCGAGTTACCCAGGGCCCCTGTACTGATCACATTTTAAATGGCAGTGAAACCCGCCCTGTGTGGAAGCAACAATGTACACACCGTAGTTTCCTGGTGAGAGCACGCACAGTGACCGAGTCCTCGTGCCTGAAATGTTGACCACTGTGACGGGCCAACAGTCATGGTGTCGCGTTCACCACAGTCGGGGAAAGATGACGGCCGGGTTGTGTGTCTCAGTGAAGCACAGTGTCTCGCAGTTTTGCCCAAGTTTGCTGAAAGGACATATTCTGTGTCCCCAAAGTGGATCCTGGGCATTAACTCTCGTTTCTAGAACTCCTCGCCCCTCTCATTTCCGCCGTCTTGTCTTATGTGCTTCGTGTCTAATTACTGTGGATTACAGCAGGTGTAGCTGGGATGCTCACATGCTGGTGGGGATGCCCTCCCCCAGATTGGACGGTCTGGAGGGTTGCCACAGAGACTACCTGCCTAACCCACTACCGAACCTAACCCACCGTAGCTACCTAACCCACCGCAGCATCCGAGGTCCAGACCCTGCCGGAGGGCCGACTGACGGCCAGCTCTCTGTAAGCGGGGGCCGCAGAGATCCGAAACAGTGCAGATTTCCCTGTGCCTCTCGATGTCACAAACAAAACCTGCTTTTATATTCCAATCTGCTCTTCCATTTATATGAGTGTTTAAATCTCACGCTTATGCCCATAGACCCAATGTGCCATTTACCCCAGACTCTGTGGACCCTTTCTCTCTTCCCTGCTCTGTCCGCTTCTCCTACTGCTCCTCCTTTTCCCTTCTTCCCAGTCTTGTCTTGGTCAACATCACTTAGACACGAACAAATTATTCAGGTCAGGAAAGCTTCAAGGAAAGGCTTGGGAACAGACGTAGGTGTGTCCGACTACAGTACCCCCACTGGGAAGTGGGTGTCCTTCCTACGCAATGAACCCAAAGCCTCTGCCCTGTGGGAAAAGCCACTTGAGTCCCCAAGCGTGTATTTACTTTCTAGACACGTCGAGATGGCCACCGCGAGTGGTTCCTGTGATCAGAAGAACTCGTACACAATCGGCGCGTGAAGTAAACATTTCAGAGTGACGAATGGGAAGCAGTGAAGGAGACTGACATTTACAGGGACATTTCTTTGTTGTTCAGGTTTTCTATCAGCTTTTCCGTAGCTGTCTGATTTCTAGTAGGTGTTGTTCTTCTTGCGCTTCCCCTTGTACAATGAGTCATTCACTCAGTTCTAGTTATGACCTTCAGTGCTCCCGCTAAACCGGCTTCAGGCTGGAATTATTTCAGCACAAATCAGGGATTGTCGGGAAATCTTCCAGGGTTTTATGTGATTCCGTGGGGACAGCCCACCTTTCTGGAGTTGTCTCCTGAAAATACACATTGGAATACCAAATACGGCTTAGGGAATTCATATCTAAAGTCCTAGCTGGCAAGAGTGGATCCAGGACCAGCAGCCCCTTCTGGAGGGGACTGACGCAGGGAGACCGTTGCTTGAGATGTCCTAAGAGAAGCCAATACTTCTGATCCTGTGTTGGGTCCCGCCCTCCTCACAGGGACCCTGAGGAGTAAAAATTCTGTCCTGATCTAATGCTCTTCCCCATATAGAACTCATTAGAATATTCCTTGTCAAAATTCATAGTAGCATGTTAATAAAATGTAATGTTTTCCCATATGGCATAGTCTGGCACTTGCTGTGCTATAAATTTTCTTTAGATAACTTTAATTATGTGCATCTGTAAAAAGATAATTAGCATGATCATTTCTAAAATAATTTGTATCTGAATCTGAATGCAAGTTTTTTGTTCCATTTTTGATGTTGCGATGCTGAATCTCTTGAGCTCTATAGGAAACAAAATAATGAACCTACTTCCTAAAAGCTCCTCTCAGAGAAAGTGAACAGTTTGCACACCTCAGTCTACTTAATTCCATTCTTTTCAGGTCCTTATGACCTAGTGATTAAGATGTAAATTTCTTGTATGACTGCCTATTCCCTTTCATTCATTATTTAATTAATAATATTTCTTAAGGTGGTCAGAGAGCCCATGGTAAGCAAGAGATATAGACAGACTCTGCCTTTACCATGTTTTCAGGCATATGCTCATTAAAACTAACACATTTACAGGTGTCCACCATGGTAGAGCGTTTTGGAAGAGAAGTGCAAGGAGCTTGCTAGAGTGTGTGTCACCGGGGATCTGCGATAGGGTGCAGGGGTCATGGAAGCCTTCCCTAGAGTAGTGGCATTTTCTGTGACCTGAAGGACGCACGGGGCCTGGCCTGCTGGAGGCACATGTTCTGGGTGGAAGGACAGGGCTTGCAAAGGTTCTTATTCCCAACGAGCTGCTGGGCGCGAAGACGTGAAGCAAAGACACTGTGGCCGGACGTGCCTTCCGGCACTGGGCGCGGGGTAGGGCTGGACGACCATGGAGAGGGACATGTGGATGGCCGACGGTTCTAGAGAACTCAGTTCCGTGTGATGTTGGTGGACTCCAGAGAGGAGTTTCTGACAGAGAATGGGCGGGTGGAAGAACATTTATTTAAGGAGGGCGACCCATAACATTTGAAAGAAGTCCTACATACGATTAACAAATAGACACACAAAGCTTGCTTTCTTCCCTCTCTCAGGACTTTGATGTGGATTTTGTTTTTTAGAGTAGTTTCAGGTTCCCATCAAAACCAAGTAGAAGGTACACTGTTCTAGAGACTTCCTGTCCCCACACATGCACGCCTCCCCTGGGATGAACATCCCTCACTCATGGTCCGTGGGCTGTGTCTGTGTACCTCCCGTGACACATGTTATCCTCCGAAGCCGCAGTTCACGTTAGGGTTCCCTTCTGATGCTGTACATGGCAAGTGGATAAGGACATGGGCCCACCATTATGCTATCAGAGTATTTTCACTGCCTTAAAAATCCCTTCTGTCCCACCTTTTATGCACCCCCCTCCTCTGCCCTGCCTGCCAATGATCTTCCCCCCATCTCCTTAGTTTCACCTTTTTGGGAAGGTTGTATATTTGGAATCCTACAGCACAGAGCCTTTCCCGATGAGCTTCTCTCACTTAGTGATGTACGTAGAAGCATCCTAAGAAATCTTTTGAATGAAATCTATACTCAAAACGATCACTTGCAAAGATTCATTAAAAAAAAAAAAGAAGGGGCGCCTGGGTGGCTCAGTGGGTTAAAGCCTCTGCTTTCGGCTCAGGTCATGATCCCAGAGTCCTGGAATCGAGCCCCACATCGGGCTCCCTGCTCAGTGGGAAGCCTGCTTCCTCCTCTCTCTCTCTCTCTGCCTGCTTCTCTGCCTACTTGTGATCTCCCTCTGTCAAATAAATAAATAAAATCTTTAAAAAAAAATTCCGAGCGACAGAAATGCCTCCTCATAATGTCCTTCTCCTCCACCATCTTTTAGATGCTGTGGAATACAGGGGAAAATTCCAAGTATATTGACAGTAGACAAGCACATCCTGCTAATAATAAATGCAATTAAGTATATTATTCCATGGTTACAAAGTAATAGGAAAATATTCTGGATGAAAATGAATTCTTAAATTTTAATCCATACCTTCATTTTCCTTTTTTGATTTTTTATTTTAGTTTTGTTTATTTAAGTAATGGGGCTTGAACTCACCATCCTGAGATCAAGAGTCATATGGTCTTCGACCGAGCCACCCAACTGCCCATCCATGCCTTCATTTAAAAAAAAATTACATTTATTTTTATTTTTTATTTCTAAAAAGATTTTATTTTTTTGACACAGAGAAGCAGAGAGAGCTCAAGCAGGAGGAGTTGGTCGAGGGAGAGGGAGAAGCAGACTCCCCGCTGAGCAGGGAGCCCAACACAGGGCTCGATCCCAAGAACTGGGGATCGTGACCAGAGCTGAAGGCAGAGGCTTCACCGACTGAGCCACCCAGGCGCCCCAACAAACTTATATTTAATATGGGATCATAATTGTCATCTGATAGTCAAAGCTGATGATTTGTAGTTTCACAGGGCTGAATGGTAAACATTTGGTCTATGATGGGTTTTCCGGGATAGTTTGTTTCGAAAGTTCTGTCCTGCAGTTGGACCGTAGTTTAGTGTTGGGTTTGCAGAACTACCAATTAGCCCTGGTTGCACACCTATACCTGCTTATGTTAAAGAAAATGTGCGACCTGTTCTCTCTTTTTGCAGTGCTTCTATGCAGATAGCTAGTTTTCACTTATCTTTATTCTTTCCTTGTGGGTTGTCTTTGAGTAAACAAAGTGTTTTCTTTACTCGAAGCTTTTGGAGAATTCTTTTTCTTTAAGGAAGAAAGAAATCAAAAAGCTAGAAATGGAGAGACTTTGAACATGTCATTGAAATAATGTCCGGGTGCAGCTGATTGAACTTACCTAAACTCTTTGAAAGTTGGACTGACTAGCGCTCATGTTTGATCTAGTTAAACCAGTAAAATACAGGATGTAATCTTTACCCCAGCACCCCCGTCTGATCCTACCTGGAGGTACAATAATGATTCAACAGGCAATGTCCTGTGACTCTTTGTCTTTGCTGGCTTGAAGCCAGAAGGAGGCTTGATTGCAAATACTGTATTTTGTTTGTGTTCTCCAGTGGCTTCACGGGCGAAGGCTATTGTAATCTGACTAAGAACTGCCCCTGGGGGCGGGATGTTGAAATGTACTGAATTCTTGTATTTTTCCATGGCTCTTCTGCTCCCAGAGCCTGACAGGTGAGCAGTGGAGCTGGACGGTTCGCTGTGTGTGCACCTGGCGTTAAGCGGGGGGTTTACCAGTATCCCTGATGCCATTAGGCAGGGTTCTTAGAAGTTCTTTGTGGAGGTAAATAGGATGGCGGATGCTGATTGATAAAGGCAAAAGCAAAGAACAGCTGCAAAACCTTGCCGTGGGGCGATTGTTTTAAGAAAAACAGGAAGCCTAGAATCCAAAAAGGCACATATCTGTGTGGACGGACACATCTGTGGACATGTGTGTGCGCGTGTGGAGAAATTTCTGCACAGAGAGAAACCATGAATCAATCCAAAAGGCGAATGACAATGAAAATGTTTACAACACCTGCTATAGACAAGTGATTATGAAATCTCATCGGCACCCATAGCTGCTAGAGTCAATAAGGTTAAAGAACCCAGAGCGGAGACGGTAAAATGCAGATGGTTCACGCTAAAGGAAATACACGTGCCCGAAGGAAATTAAACCGAAAATAATAGCTTTGCCCGCTCATATTGGCAAACGTGGCAAGACTGTTACCACCCAGGAGAAAAACGTGGTGGGCTCCCTCCCCTGAGCCTCACGAAGAAGATGGGACTCCATTATACATATGAACCGGGGGGTTTTGAGAACAGGGTTACCCCCCACTCCTGAAAACAGTCATAACGGCAAAGTAATGTCAGTCGTCATGGACTTTTTTCTGACATCAAGCTCCGTTGCAGACATTTTGCTAAATACTTTACGAGGATTATGCGTTTAATCCTCCCGAGCATTCTGGGACGTACTGTCGTCGGTAAGAGCAGCAACAGAAAACCCGATGACCACCGTAATCATCTTCCTTGCTTGCTTGCTGTGGCCCCCGATATTTCTCTATAATGACAGCTTCTCATTTTATGCTTAGTGGGAAATTTTGCTTAAAACGAAATGTTCTGGTCAAGGAAAAGCCCTGATGATAATTCCCGCCAGAATGCACGCGGCTTGGCTGGGAGGCTACAGCTGTTGGTTGGATGGATCTCAGAGCGCTGGGTTTGCGCATGGCCGGGGCGTAGAGGGTGCCTTTGCTGGGGCGCTGAAGGCCTTCCCTGCTCCATTCTTGGTGTTTTCTTGTCGAGCTTTGGCCGTTTTACCTACAGTCAAAGGAAGCAAAAGGGAGCTAAATCAAGGTGTGCCAGACTCTTCCTAGCCTCTATTTTTTTTTTTATCCTCTGAGATGTACATAACACATTTAATTCTAGCCATAGAAATAGCTAGCCATAACACATTTTATTTCTAGAGCCTAAATCGACTCTAGTGTGCTCTGTCTGTGCATGCCCCCTCCTCTCCTGGTCTCTCTTCCAGCCCATCAATCTGATCTGCTACTTCCTGAACCCGGGACACTTAGGACCATATAAACAACCTTACCCCCTCCCAAGATTCTGACTCTGCAGATTCCTGCAAAGCCCACCGTCGGGCTCACCCCTTGTTTCTTGGAGCCATTGCTCACCGTGGCGTCGACACTGTGCTTAGCCATTTGCTTTATGACTCTGGCTCTTTCGCTTGGCTTCTGGGAGTCCCTGTTTCTCAGCTGTGAAACGGGTCGTTGAAGTTGGTGTCACGGCGTGTCCACTCGGCAGCCCCTGGGTGCCTCCCGCGGCCGGCGACGGAAGCCACCCCTGTGAGAGGCAGGTTGTGCTGTCCTGGGAGGCACTGCAGGTCCAGGACACAGGGGAAAGGCGCTCCTGTCGCGGAGCTGACTTAAGTAAAAGCCGTCTATCCCAAGCCCAGAGACCAGGCTGGGGGGGTGCACGTCTCCAGAGCAGCGTGGCAAGGACAGAGGCCATTAGGGCACCGTGTCGTCCTCCAGAGGCCCTGTCCACCTGTCCAGGGCGGGAAGGATGGGGAGGGAACAGACTGGAAGCTGGGCCATGTCTAGGTTCCCTGCACAAGGAGCAGGACCTTCTGACCACGGGCCTCAGACCATGACCCCGATAAAGAGGTTGTGTGGGTTCAGACACTGGCCTTGACCCCGTCTCCAAGATCCAGGTTCACTCATTTCAGCCCGGAGTCCCTTCAGAAGGGACCTCACCGCCGTCTGTCCCTGGGCGCTGAGCACGGGGCGCTCGGGCTGGGGTCCGGGGCCGCCCCGATGGGTGTGGTCTTGGGAAGTCCCCGCAGGAGCCGCCCGCGCAGCGCCCGGAGGAAGGGCCCTCCCCAGCAGGACGGTGAGGCGGGCTTCCCGTAGGAGGCTCACCGAAGGCGCCTTGGAGGCCGCTCTCCGCTTTTCCGTGATGCGCCTCTCAGTGTCTGACCTCTGCCTTTTGCCGTGGTCACCCTGTGTGGGCGACCACGCCGCAGCCTGCCTGATCTCCCTGTGAACTCCTAGCGTGTCGCCGCGCCCGGGGCTCCTCTGACGAGTGTCCGTCTACGCGCGGTGTGTGCTCGCTCGCGCCGTTTCTACGAACCCTTCCGTACCGGGAATTAAACCACGGCCACCATTTGTCTTGCCTTGGCCTCTACCCAGGCTAATTATTTTTCCGATGCAGACCCTGCCAAAAATCACAGTTTCCCTCCTCCCCGACTGTTCCTGTCCTTGCCCAGCTTTGGTCCAGCACTATAGTCCGGCCAGTGAACCTTGAGAGACAGCGAGAGAAGTGGGCGCAGTGAGGACGTGCCGAGGTCGGCAGGGGCTGGGGTCGGTTGATACCAGATTGGCAGACGCTGTGGGTCCGCCTTACGATTCCAGGGCTGCAAAGGAGAGTTACGGCCTCAAAGTAGATGTCACGGTTGAAGCTTTGACGTGGGGCTGTGGCCTTTCAGCCCGGCGATCTCAGTCCAGTGGAGGAAACTTTCTGACGCTATGCAGTTGAGGCTGATTCAGTGGGAATCCTATATTAGATGGCGTGTTACTGGAAGTGGGGTATGTTCAGGTAGATTCTTGGGAGCAAAAGAGAAAAATAGGATCTTTCCATACAACGCAGTCGGACAAAACCATAGGAAGTGCTGGTTTTCCCAGCAGTAGTGGCAGAGCAAAATCCTCTACCGTTTGGCCAGCTGAGAAGCGTGGTGCCGCGTGGCAGAATGTAGACACACAAGGCCACCTGTGCTACAGTTCCGTTTGCATGAAATTTCCAGAATCGGTCAACTCTGCAGGGAAGGGGAGTAGGTTGGTGATTGCCAGGAGCTAGAGGGAGGGAGTTGGGAGCGTGACTGCTGATGGGTCCAAGTTTCCTTCTGGGGTTCGTGACAGTGTTTGACGATTAGATGGTGGTGGCGGTGGCACAGCCTTGTGAGTGCACGTCTCGGTCTTCAGAATGGACTTCTTACTACAAACCATTCGAAACACTTCGAATGATGTACACTTCACGTGTATGAATTATAGCTCCATGAACTTGCTGTAAAAATATTTTTTAAAAGATATATTAGTTCAATTTTCTGTGAATGGGGAACAAATGTAACGCTACTGTTCTCTGGGTAGAAAATGATGTTTTCAAAATGCAAAGTTTAGAGATCCAAACAGAGGAACAGGCCAGTATATGTCGTACCTAACCCTGAACTTCAAGGAATGAGGGGCCACAGCATCTAAATTATGGGTTGATTGCTCTTACTATCTCTACCAACCACTCCAGCCTCACACATTCTGATATAACATATCCCAGCCAAAGGAGGAATCACGACCAAGACGTTAGTCCTGGGGGATGAGAGGTTTCCCAGCAGAAATGTGGATGGTAGATACAGTAAACCATAGTTCTGATATTTCTTCCACGCTGACTGAGTTATCAGGCCATGCTATGTGGTGCAGGTGTTCTGTTTCCTTATGCCGGCAACATCATGCCTGAGATAGTGTTCCCTTTTACAGACGGGTAACCTTCAGGTGCAAGAATAGCAAGTCCCTTGTCCACACTCACACATCCACCCGGTGACTTTGCAGTAACAGCTGACTCCCAGGCTCAAACTCTATGACTGTGAATGGGTTGAGATGAAAACTCCTGACTTCTAAATTTACCAAAACTGCTTACTACTGGAGAGATGCCTAGTGTTCATTTTCCCACTGGTCTGCATTTCCTGGCTCAGCACGCCAGGAAAGGTGGCTCAGACCCTTTTCGTCTTAGGCAACTTGAAATCTTTCTTACTTTGTACGTCTGTGTGTCTATCATGAGGTCAAGGATGAAATTGGAACTTACGTTAGAAACACAGTTTCTGTTTTGGGAAGAGAGAACATCAGGATGGCGAAATTGCTCTTCTGTTAAGGATGATAGGGAAAAGCGATCTTCACAGTGTACAGGTATCAGTTAGAAAATTATTTAATGAGCCAATATTTCTTTCTCTTTTTGCAGAACAATGGTTCCCTGGTTTGGTGCCGGAATCACAAGCAATGTTCTAAGGTATGTTCCCTACAACTGCGTCAATATTTCTAAAAACCTGTAATTTGGAGAAAATTCTAGAGTCGCAGGAAGTTGCAGACACTGCAGAGAAATTACACATATTCTTTATGCAGTTTCCAACCACAGTTGCACTTGGTGTATTTGTAGGACGATGTCAAAAGCGGAACATTGACATCGGAGCAATGTACGCGTATCATCATATGCCAGTTCATGACTTGTAGGTTCCCGTAGCCAACGCTGCCATCAAGACACGCACATGTTTTCCTATACGTTACCTTATTTCTCTCCCTGTAATTTTTTTTAATCCAAAACCATTTTAAGGAGAAAACGTCTTCTGGTTGCACCAGAAGATTCGCTGCATTCTACATACACTTAAGCTATTTTGTTTGTAGTTTTGTTGGCAGGAATTTGCGATACTGTGATTTGTGGGAAATGTACAGTTGGTCATTCAGATGACCGGAGTAGCTTCTTCATGTATTTGATCTTCTTCCACCGTTCTTGGCTCACAGCTCCCCAAACCCTTGGGACTTTCTGAGCAATAAGAACACTGGGAACATCTGGGCTACTTGGTCTCTTCTCCTCGGTTTCTAAATTCCCTCCGGAGCCCCAGAGGTAAACGAGTGTCTCGTGATTCACAACAAGCCCCTCTCCACCGCCAAGCGGTTTAGTGAACGAGGTGACTTTTGGAACACAGCTAAGGAAGGGGGCTGTTGCTAGAGAAACCAACCCCGAGTAGAGGGTTGGAACTTTCAGGCCCACTCCCTGATTTCCAGGGAGGGGAGAGAGTGGGAGGTTGATTCAGTCACCAACAGCCAATGATTTAATCAATCATGCCCAGATAATGAAGCCTCCGTTTAAAGCGAAACAAAAAGGGAGGGGCTCGGAGAGCTCCCACGTGGGACATGTGTGCAGATGCAGACCTGGGGACAGCTGGTGTCCTTAGAAGCTCCCTGCCATTTCCCCGTGCCTGGCCCTGTGCGCCTCTCCCAGCTGTCTTCTCCTGAGCTAACATCCTCTCATTATAAACCCGCCTAAAGTGAGCGGCTCAGTAACGTGTTGGTCGCGTGTTCTGGTGAGCTGCCCCAGCAACTGAATGGAAGCCAGCGAGGGGGTCGGTGGGACCCTGCCGTCTGCCGCAGGTCAGGCAGAGGCACATGTGACATCTGGGATTTGTCGTGGGCACTGAGGTGGGGGTGATGGAGGGTCACGGCAGAGGGCGGGGGGGCAGCCCGTGCGATCGAGCCGTTAACCCCTGAGACGGACACCGTCACCAGGCACACAGTGTCAGAAGTGCGCTAACGTGGAGGACACTCGGCCGATGCTGGAGGGCTGCCGCGTGTCCTAGAAGCCGCACCCGCCCACCCACGCGCACGTCGGAATTGGGTGCAGAACTTTTAGAATCGCTGCTCTCCAAACGCTCTAAAGTTCTCGTTGTATTCATTCATACAGTGAATAGCGTACGTTTTGCCTCGCTCCCGAAACACGGAAATTTTGAAAAAAAAATACGTATATAATAGGGATATATTTGTAGTATGTACTGTATGAATACACTTTACTCCTGGCTGAAGATAGTGGCAACTCTGGGATCCTAATAGTGTTTGATGAGCTTTATTTCATCCATATTACTTACTATTAGACTTAAAATTCAAACAGTCCTTTATTTTATAACTAAAATGTGACCTGGGCAACACATCGTACTAAAATTGCTTGTTTATGAAGAACAGTATTATTTTGAAGGGTCTTCCAAACCCGTTCTCTCCCAGTGACTGGAGACTGATATCCCGACACCAAGGACTTCATTACAGTGATCCATTCCTACATCCGTGCACACGTGACAAAGTCTAATACACACGAATTTTACTAAAAATAGAATTTGTGGGTGAAATGTGGAATAGGGTGATGGAAGTAAGCTTCGCTTAGCTCTGACTTGCTCAGTCTTGGGCAGAAATGGAATATCTGGTTTATGGTACTTTTAGTTTCTCTGTAATAACTTCTACATGTGCTCTGGGGAGAACTTTCCTAGGCTCTGTTACGTTGTTCTTCCGCTGGCGTGTTGGGTAACTCGTTTATGTCATCATCGCAGGAAGCTGTTCGCACACAATCAGAGAGAAAATGACATGAGGATGATGAAATTCCCCGAGTAGCGTTTCTGCCCTGTTTTATATTAGTTGAGTATTACATGAATTACCAGTATTATCTCTCATTTAAGCAACGCCCTTTCTCCTTACTCCATTAAGAAATTAATTCTTTTTTTACCCCTTTAAAAGAAATTCAAATGGAAAAGTTTCACGTGAACTGTGTTTTTAAGTATCCTAATTAAAGACACCCCCCCCGCCAAGCGCCCACCGGGACTATGGGTTGTTAAACCGTATCTTCTCGTGAATGATCAAGGCTGACACGAGAGACTGCATTTCACAAGAAAAGAAATCAATTCCTTTTGCCTAAAAGCAAGGAACGCATTAAGTTACAGCGGGCCCCACCAGAAACTTTGGAATACAGTACAAAGCGGACATCACTCTAAGGCTTGGCTTTAGTCTGGATCTTGGGGAATGAATCTTATGCCACCGGCCGCGTTTGCAGCTAATTACAGTTGGCGTTTCTTTTCAGATCTGTGGGACCTATAGAGTCTTTTTGCTCTTCGTCTTTAGGGTGATGAGGGGAAGCGTGAGCGGTAGGGACTCCATTTTACAGGTGGGGACACTCGGGCACATGCCTATTCGATAACAGTCCTGGAGTCACTCGGCAGAGGGGTGGGGGGTGCCACAGTCCGGAACGCTGCCTTCCCCGTCCTGCGGCCCAGAGATCAACGAGGTGAAGACCCGTGGTGCATAAATATTGGGACAGCCGAGTAACAGAGAAAACCCGGGAGTAATAATGATGTAACTTCCTGAATATGTTTTGAAAGCTGAGGATTGTGGAATGTTTTGTAGAAGCCACGCCCGCTCATCATTTGTGGGTACCAACGACAAACATGATGCCTTCCTCCCGCCCCCCTGCACCTCCCCCGCCCCTTGTCCAGCGTCTGCCTGGGCCCTCCACGAGCATCGTGTGGAGTCTCCCAGCTGCGGCTTTTTCCCCAAGCCATGCAGTCTGCACAGGGCTGCTGGAAAGACGGTCTACACATAAAAGCTGAATCACGCTGTCCGCCTTACATCTGTTGCGATCTCTCCATCTTGCTCAGACCCATACGCTGGCCCTGTCTCTCCCCCTCTTTCTCTCTCCTACTTGATCTCCTCCTACTTTTAGCCCTTGGAGGCTGCTCTTCTCTCCACCCAGAACTGGGTGTCTGTCCCCCCTGCCCTCATTCCCATCCCAGCACACGTGCACCTTCTCAGCCTCGCTTTCCCCGACCACCCCCTGCCCATCATCACACGCTTCATTTACACCCTGACGTGACGTTATAGAGGTCTTGTTTTATCTCTCACACTCGGTCTCCTTGACCAGAAAGCAAGCTCTTGGCGGAAGCCGACTCTCTTCTTTGCTGACTGTGGTGCTCCCCACTGTCCTAGCGTACGATGCTGGTGGGCACCTACCAGCTGCTCAACAAATATTTCTGATGAAGGAATGAATGAATAAGACTTGTGTATTACATTTCTCCCTCCCCAAAGTACGTCTTTAGTGCATTACCTTTTTGAGAAAGTAGCAATACAATCCATTTTGTATCCATGTAACTTAGCAAGATTATTTATCGTTCAGAGAATCTACAGCTCTGTCCTCTACTCAGTTCTCCATAAGGAAGTCCGCACTGCCAACTCCAGGGGCTTCAGCGCCATTCACCTTATAGGTCATATGGAGTAGTGACTTATTGCCCCGTGTAGGTTTACGCGGTGGTCCTCAACCTGGGGTGATCTTGCTCCCAAGGGCACATGTAGCAATGGCTACAGACAGTTTTGGTTGTCTCAAGTGGTGGTGGAAGGCCACAGGCAGCAGGTGGGTGGAGGTCGGGAATGCTGACGGCAACCCACAGTGCCCGGGACAGCCCTGCACAGCAGGAATTATCTGGTGTACGTGTCCATAGTGCCAAGGTGGAGAGCCCTGGTCCGTGCATTTTGGCGGCTATAAAAGAAATGAAGGACACAGCTCTGGTCTCCCCAGTTTTACTTTCTGATGTGATAGAAAAATAAGTGTATCATTGATTGGGCATGTGGTATGTGTGGAGCGCCTTCAGGGGCTTGGTACCTGTAGGATTCTCGTTCTCCCCATATACTCTCTAACGTCTGGTGGGTGGCTCTGCCTTCTCACCCAGTTTCTGTTCAAACTAAAACCTGACTCCTCACCATCTAGAATTAGGCATCTACATTTCCCAAATCTTTGCTGTTAAATATGGCCATCTAACTTATTTCTAGCCCACTGAATGCAATTGGGATAATTGTCAAGGACTTTTGAGATGCCTCTGTACAAAGGCTACTTATGTAGCTAGAAAATATCCTTGTTGGCTCTTTCTTCCCCTTTTCTGTCCTCTGCTGTTTAGGATGCAGACAAATGTTAGGGGCCCCTAACATTTGTCTGCATCCTAACAATGTCTTGCTCGAAGACTTAGCCTTAATGACGGAGGCACGTGTGAGAATAACCACTAAGACAGATAGAAGGTGTCTGGGTCTTTCATTGCATGGAGCCCCCATTTCCAGTCTTGGACCTCTCAGACTATTTGCCCGTGGAAGACAGATAACTTTCTATGTTAGGTAAAGTAGCTTTTTTTTCTTTTTTAAACTTTGTTTTCGTTGTTGTATAAAGATGAACCTAATCTTGACTTTTTAGTTGGCGTGACCATCTCTGTTTCACAGATGCTTGGGAGGGTTTCATGACCTTTGTGTGATGTCACTTGGCTACTAAGTGCTAGGATATAGCAGAGACAGAATTTGAATGATTTCTGACGGAATCTGAAGCTTGTGGTTTTCCCATTAGACACCCTATGCATTTGAAATATAGAACCACGAGAATATTCTGAAAGGTCTTCTACTCAGCGTAGCAGTTGATTCTCCTGGTGCCCTGGGTTCTTCCCGAACCATCTTAGGGCTGCTGTGAAATGTGCAACTTCCCGGAAACACGGTGGCCCAACTCTAGGGAAGGAATCATGTCTTCTCCTTGCTTTTCCATCTCCATTGTCCAGTGTGGAGGTAGCAAGCTGCTGTCTCGAGATGACCCCCTCTCCTGGTTCCACTTCATTCAGGGATCACAGCAAGTGCTGGAGAAATGGGTGCCTTAGAAATTCCTCCATGAGGGTCATTGCTCTCTTTGAGATGAACTCAGAGCTCAGGGGAACGTGGTTTGCTGCCTTGCACTCCAAAATAAACTGCAGAATTCCCATCGGAGCTCAGTGTCCATCTAGGATGATTTGGGGCAGTCTTTCTAAATATGACCAAATCTGCCTAAAAATGGTTATCTTTTAGAGTGACTTTTAGAACTTCACTTTTAGTAATAACTAAATCGTATGATCATCTAAGAGGCAAACCATAAGAGACTCTTCATATTAGGGGACAAACTGAGGGTCGCTGGAGGGAAGGGGGTGTGGGAACGGGGTAACTGGCAAAAAAAAAACAAAACACCATCTGTTTCTAATTAAGACTGTAAATATGCCTTTGGCATAAAAGAAAGAGGCATTTTTGTATTCTATCTAAATAGTCTTTGTAATCAATTTTTTTGGTCATCAATTTTTATCTTAATGTTTTCATCCAAGCAATCCTAAGTACTTTTGGGGATGAAATATTAATGTGGTGCTGTAAAAACCTGATAAAATATCCAAATAAAAAGTTCAGTTTTGAGAATGTAATTGTTTTAAGAGCTTCTTTTAATTAATCTGTCTCTTAAATAACACATTTTTCTTTTTTTTTTTTTAAAGATTTTATTTATTTATTTGGCAGACAGAGATCACAGTAGACAGAGAAGCAGGCAGAGAGAGAGGAGGAAGCACGCTCCCTGTTGAGCAGAGAGCCCGATGCGGGACTTGATCCCAGGACCCTGAGACCATGACCTGAGCCGAAGGCAGAGGTTTAACCCACTGAGCCACCCAGGCGCCCAATAACACATTTTTCTATACCAAATACAATTTCCTGATTTTTTTTCCCCATATACCACGATGGGATGGCCATTCAGGCCTCTCATTTATGTGTTGATTTTACCATTTTCTTGAAATACATTTCATGTATTTGTGCTAAGAGAGTTTGAGTATTTCAGTTTCAACAAATGCTCATTGACCATGTCCTCCTGTGTCCTGGGCCCATGTGATTAAGTAATACAATAGCATGTTTGGTCTTTGCTCTTACTTTGTACCTGTATGGCTTGCTGAGCAAATCCCCTTCTTAACAATCTTCATTCCTTTTTTAAAAATTGGCCCAGGATCCCTTAAGAGTCCCCAGGATTGTGTGGACAGGCCCGTGGGCCACCTTCTCCTTATCTCACCAGCTGGTGTATTTGTGTCTGTTTAGGATCCGTCCGTCCTTTGCTCTCTGCTGGTTCCGTTTCATTCTTCCCCAGTGCCCGCTCTCCCTCCTTTCTGCCACACAGACTTTCCTCTGAACTATCCATTAGTCAGTTGTTACGCAAGTGAGTGTGTTTCTGCCCTCTTCTTGGGAGGCTTTCATAGCCCATGACTCGGGACTCACCTGGGTGCAAATATTTGGAGACAAAGGACAGAACTGTTGGAGTGTTAGGACTTGACTTTTGGGTGTTGGGGCTGGGTGGAGGGGAGGGAAGGTGACTGATGCACACTGGGATCCCTCTTGTAGGAAAGACAGAAGAATTCCGAAGCTAGGAGGACTTGAGGAATTCTTTCATAGTGCCCTTGGGAATCTGATCTCAAGGCAGAGATATATCTTGACAAAGACAACTGCCACCCCAGTGGAGGGCCTTATTCTCAGAATGTACATTCCATTCGGTGTAATTTCTCTGAAGACCAGTTTAGGGATAATTTTGGAGCATTTGCTGGGAGACTTGAAGTGGGAGTGAGATACCCTGGGGTTTGGTCTCAGTGGAGAAATCCAGATCGTTTTTATGAACCATTCTGTGATGTCAAGAATACCTCTTTTTCTTTCATTTTAAAGATTTTATTTATTTATTTGAGAGAGCAAGAATGCCAGCACGAGTGGGAGTGGTACAGCAGGAGAGGGAGAGGCAGGCTCCCTGATCAGTGGGGAGCCCAGTGCAGGGCTTGATCCCAGGATCCTGAGATCGTGACCTGAGCCAAAGGGAGACGCTTCATCGACTGAGCCACCTGGGCATCCTGAGAGTATCTTTTTTTCTTAATAGCTGCTTTTTTAAAAAATGTGACCTTCCTATTTTTTTTTTTTTGAAAGATTTTATTTATTCGACAGAGACAGAGCTAGAGAACACAAGCCCGGGGAGAAGCAGAGGGAGAGGCAGGCTCTCCGCTGAGCAGGGAGCCCCATGTGAGGTTCCATCCCAGGACCCTGGAATCATGCCCTGAGCTGAAGGCAGCCGCTTCACCGACTGAGCCATCCAGGTGTCCCTCAGTGCGACATTGTTTTAAGCACAGTACTATGATACTGTGATTTGTAATACATGCATATTTGGTCTTCATCCCCATTTCTGGCACAGAGCTCCTAAAACCCTTGAAATTCCCTAAATGGAGAGAACAGTAAAGATGTCTTTTGTTCCATGAATGAGGTGACATTTGGAAAGCATCTGAGAACGGAGCGTAGTTCTCCGCGCCGCCAACCGCACGGTTAGAGTGTTGGGACTTCCCGTTCCACCCGGGACCTCCAGGGAGGGGAGAAGGGCGGGAGTTCAGTCTTCCATGGCCAGAGATTTCACCCATCGTGCCTAGGTAATGAAGCCCCTGTAAAAAGTCAGAAGGAGAGTTTAGGAAGGCTTCCAGGTTGGTGGACACATTGGGGTGCTGGGGGAACGGTGCCCCTGGAGAGGACATGGAAGCCCCATGTTCCCTGTGCATCTCCTCCGTCTGGCTGTTCCTGACTTACATCCCTTATAACTACCTGGTGATCTAGCACGTAATGTGTTTCTCTGAGTTCCGCGAGCCACTCTAGGAAATTCCTTGAACTCAAGGAGGGGGTGGTGGGAATCTCCGAGTTACAGCCAGTGATCGGAAGCACAGGCGACGGGCTGAGTGGGTGGGAGGACCACAGCGTTCCAGGACGGAGCCCTCCACTGCGGGATCCGGTGCCATCTGCGGGCGGATGGTGTCGGAATGGAGCGGGAGGGCTTGTTGGTGTAGGGAAGCTCATTCTCGACACACACACGTGGTAGTTACTGTCTCATACCTTATGCCAGGGGTCAGCACTAAAGGCCAGATGGTAAATATTTTCATCTTTTGCAGATGGTAGCGTTGCTCTGGCAACCATCCACTCTGCCACTGTGGCACGAAATCAGGGCCCGGTAATCCGTCAACGAATGAGTGTGGCCGTGTTCCAATAAAACTTTATTTATGGGCACTGAAATTTGAATTTCATGTCATTTTCACATGTCATGAAATTTCATCTTTTTCCCCCAAGTTAGCATTTACAAATGCAAAAACAATTCTTAGCGCACCAGCTGTAGAGAAAACAGGTGCTGGGCTGCATTTGGGCATTTGCGATAGCTCGCCTGTCTGTTCTCTGCCGTGGCATTCACGTACGCAAAGCCAAACTTACACAAAACAATAAAATGCTTTCTTCTCCCCACACAAAGACATATCTTGATGGATTCAAACTCAAACAAAAATGGACAGTTTCTCACATCACTTAGGGATCATTGTTGGTTGGTGTGTGAGGAATTTTGAATGAACGCATGATAAACAATAGTAAGACAACGTCGAAGAAATCATAGCTTTTGAATATTCAGTGTTGAAATGGGATTATTAGAGCCGGCAAAAATGGTGAAGCACTTCCAATCCAGCAAAACAGAAACAACGTCCGAATGGATGTCCTCTGTCAGACCCTTCCAGGTTATCTCCACTGTCCATTGTCTTTCAGCTGTTCTTAGTCTCCAAGTGGTAGAAAGCTGGTAATAATGCAGATGAGTCTTGTCCATGGAAATGCAAATGGACCGTGGCCAGAGGAATGCCATTGATGCTGGCCCGTGAATAGGCCATTTGGCATCTATCTGTAAATCTGGTCCAGCCCCTCTTGCTGTATGGGAATGTCTTGCTGTATGGGAATATATATTTCTATTTCTTGGATTTCTCCTTTGAACCCAATGTAACCTATTCTTGGTCTTTGCAGGGTTTCATGGTGGAATCTAATCGTGGACACGGTTATGTTATGTTTGCACGAGAGTCATGCATTCGCTTTATAAAAAATTTATCCTTTCATATTTATGCTCTGTGACCTTGTACCTGGGCACCTTGCTCTCGGTGACAAGCCGCCTATCTGTGGGAAGCGGGTTGCTTCTCCTTCTCCTTATGGGTGTTGTAACTCACTCCCTTGACTTGTTTCCCATGTGGTGCTGAGGCTGTGTGTTGAAAAGGAGTAATTTAGGGCCCTGTCTCCGTGCCTTGGCATGCTGCTTTGATCTCAGTGGGAGTTCAGTTCTTCTAAGGGCTACAACTGCAGATTCTTAGTCATGTTCCAGGTTTATTCGGAGCCAGATTTAGAGGTGAGGAATATTGGTTTTGCTTGTACGAACATCTGAGCATCTGGATGGCTTCATTTGACATCTGTGAAATTTATTGGAGAAGGGTCAAAGCTCTGAAACACCGCAGAATGCAGCTGTGGAAGGTTTTTGTTTTGTGTTAGATGTTTGGTGAGTCCATGGAGCCCAAGGAAAACATATCTTAAGGAGGAAAATGAAAAACCTGGGCACACATGGAAATGCACTGTGTCCGAATATCCAAGAACGTCCTTTACTTCTTTGCACCCCTAATGAGCAGTGGATGAAAAATTTCAGATGTTTTACATGGATTAAAACATTTAAATCCTATGGTAATACTTACTGATATTCTATCATTTTCCCTGACTTTATACTATCAGCTGGAAAGACAGTGTTGATGTATTTTGAATATCTCCTATGTAACCTACGGCTGCCTCTTGGGAAGTACCCATTATTTCACCGGCGAAGCCACCATGGACAGTGATTGTCAAAGAATTATAGGTTTGTACCCCTAGGAGAGATAGCTTCTTCTAGAAAACGTCCCAAGTGGAATGATTCATTCCCTTTATTGTGGTCCCTGTGCTGTTGCCATAAGTGAAAATCATGACATCATTTCTGGGGGAAATAAATGGGATCCCATGCTCTGAGAAGAGAGGGCTCTTCCGTTTCCTTTAACCAGTGGTGCGATTAAACTTTCAATGGGATGCATATGAGAAGGGTTTAAGAGAAAGCTGGGTCCTTGAACTTCCCAGTGTGAGTCTATCCACCAGCAAGCCTGGGTGAGGGCTCCTTGCACAACATCCTTCCCAAGGACTCCGGTGTTGTGCGGGAACGTGCGAAAGGATATCCTCTGTGATGTACAGGCGGAGCTGGGGAGAAAAGAGAGAAAGGAGAGAATCTGAAGCAGACAAGAGCAGAAATAACTTAGACGTGGGCTCACGAAGCATCCGGCGGCAACACTTCATCTCTGAAGCCGTGAGCAGGCAGAGCTGAGCTGCGTGAGAAAGGCCGAAGGCCTCCAGCAGCGCCCCTGCAGCCGTCCCGCAGGTGGGTCGGGTCGAGGAGTTAATGGCCGAAACAATGACGAGATCCGAGCCAGACCGCGGGCCCCAGCCCCCTGGAATGCGCGCTCCTCGTTCTAATTGCCGCCTCCAGCACTGAAGGGGCCTGAGCTGGAGCCTCCATTCGCTTCCCCCGCACATGTCATTCTTATGGTAAGTGTTCCCTGCGCTCATGCTGGGAACTTTTATCAAACATATTAGTGTGCTTTTGGGGGATCATTAGCCTGAGGGAGCTGGGACATCCCATGCTTCTTTGACCTGGAAAGTAGCCTGAAAGAACACGCACCTCCTGCTGGACCCACAGCCCAGTCAGGTTCTCATTTAGATTCAAATCCAATATGTGACACGGGAATGGCCCGATGTGTTTCCGATTTTCCGTGTCTGCTTTTTACGGGAGTGAAAAATGCTTCCACCTGCCGGAAACTCCAAAGCAAAGACCGCAGGAGGGAAAAGGCCACCTCCGTGGGAGTCTTTATTCGCACCCTTGCCTACTCTGACCGTTAGTTTCTCCTCCCGTCCCATGAAGGAAGACGCCAGCAAAATCTCCGGTTTGGTTCCCAGTTGACGAAGGGCTCCTGAGAGCCGGCTTTCGAAGGGAGTGTGTTCGGACATGGGAACAGCATCTCCGTCAGGAGGCATGGCATGGCGACTGTGGTCTAGCAGCTGTGCTGGACCTGTGACGCGTCCATCCCGAGGCGCTCGCCGCGTGGGTGAGCCCCGACGGCTTGAAGACGCCGGGGCTGGATCTGGCCACTGGCAGAACGCACCGGCGCTGGGGACTGGCGGGTTTAGAAAGGAGAGGCCTGGGCTTTCCGTGGCCCGGTGGGCAGATTTGGGGGCGTCACACGTGTGATTGTCCTTTGTCGCCCTTCTTCCCCCAAGAAGGGTCCTTGTCCCAAAGTAGCCTTGGACAGTAGAGGGGCAGAGCAAGAGCTCTCCAGGATGGAACCCGCCTTTGCCTAGCTCTGTGCCTAATCTGGACTCCGTCCGCTTGGCCGACCTTGACGTGAGCATCAGGTCTCGTTGTCTTACTTATTCATGCACAGGACTTCCTCTTAGATATCTGATTCGTGTCGTGCCTCATCTGCCTTGGAGACATGATTTCCTTATGTTTTTAAGAGAACAACCACTACAAGAAAATAAATCTAGGTTTTATGTTCTTTCTTTTATTTATTGGTTAGTAATCTCTACACCCAGCGTGGGGCTCGAACTCGCGATCCCGAGAGTCATGTGTTTTACCGACGGAGCCAGTCAGGCGCCTGAAATCTAGGTGTAATTTAATTTAATTTATTTATTTTTGAAATCTAGGTTTTAATTTCAACTCTGTTTTTATTAGCTGAGTGAACAAGGACACACTCTTGCCATCTGTCTCGCCCGAAAAAATACAGGCTGATTTCCGCAAACTAATTTTCCTTTCTCAAAAGTTCTTATCTTTGACCTCTTTGACTCAGAAGAATTTCCATCGCCCTTTAAACAATGACGTGCAACTACTTGGCTTTATTCATTTTGCAACTAGTTTAGGACAGAGAACCCCCTTGTAAGATTCATTGCTCAAAGCGTGTTGTGATTTGAGGCGCGGGTGTGGGTGTGCACGTGCTGGCTAACCTGGACATTTGTTTTAAATTCCCTTTCAGCCTAAAATTAAATTCGTGTGGCTGTACTCTATGGGATGTGCTACTGAGGTCTGCCTTCTCTTTTCTTCTGGGTGGAAAGAGAAAATAATTTTTTTTTTTAAAAGGAAGATCTTTGTCACGCGTTCCCTTTACCTCTGATGCATGCCTGCACCAAGAGTGCATTGCTCGTTTACTCGAACATCTTTGTTAGGCTCTTTGATTTCCACAGTTGATAACAGGCAGACAAAAGTTCTGCTGGCTATGAAATGACGGCCACACGTGAACAAAGCCGCCGCGCTCCTGGGACGCCAAGGAGCAGGCTGTCTATCACACGCTCCGTAACCTCGTGCCACCAGCAGTCAGCAGGGAGAAACCGTCTTCAGACCTGCCTGGTGCATCCATCGTTTCCAGATTTTCTGCAGTCTCGGCCTCCATTACAGACCCGAGACTTTCTACCCTCCCATCTCAAGAGTCCTTTAGCCAGAGGTTTTTATTCAGTGCGCGTTGCTACAGGGTGGCAGGTGGTATCTTCTCAGAGACTGTCTCACAGTCCCAGCCTTTGAGACCACCCTGAGAAGCTTGGGGACATGGGACTGTCATCCCATGCCGTCCTTAGAAGGAGGGTTTTGAAGGCATCCATTCCGTTGCCATTATCAGTACTAATTATGTTTCCCCTAGAGGTTGGTAGGGTTTTGTTTTTCCCCCTCCTGTGGATGCTGTGTACCTCAGGCGGTAGTGTTTTCCCCTTGCGTTGGCTCTCAGAACGCTAAAAGATCCGTAAAATGCCCTATTCCTAACCCGGGTACTGAAATGAATCTCATGTACTTAGGGAACTAGCCTTATCCTGATTCCATCTATTTGTTCATTATCTTTGTTTTTGTCTCCCTTTCTCTTGTTCTTCCCACACACTTAAGATTTGTTTTTTGGCTATATCCTATGGCTCTTGGTCCATTGTTTCTGAGCGCCTTTAAGAGTGAAGAGGGCTGTCGATACATCCGTAAACCCATGAAACAGGAAATCACTAGAAAGTTGCCATATCGCAGCTGTGACGGACCCAATGAGCCCGATGAGCCTGGACCGTTTCATCCACGATGTCATGGTTGGCCGAGATGAGGGGACAAGACGTTGTATTCCTAGCAGCGGCCTTGCCAGAGGGCAGTGACGATTATGGCGCCATACGTGGAAAGGAGAATGGTTGCCACTTGTCGATCAGGTAATGGCTGTAACTGGCCGAAAGAAACAAGAAAAAGGCGTTTGAAATGACGAACGAGAGGGAGAGCCGTAGGAACGTGTTCTGATGGGAAATGACGTAAGTGGACCAGACGCGGAAGCCTTTTGTTTGTGTGCACCCTTTGGAACCAAAGGGCCGTGGCGCTGCCTTCACAGATCTTAAGTCACAAATGGCAGAGGTCAAAGAATAGTCTTTAAAAGTACACAATGAAGAAAGGCCTCCTCTCAACGGGCCCCATTCAGAGCAGAGCTGCCCATGTGGGTGAGTTCATTTTCCGTTTGTGTGCAGGCAGAAAATGACTTCAAGTGTGCACTCTGTAAAGATGTCTTTCTTTCCTGCGTGCTCGCGCCTTCCCGTTAGTCGTAGTAGTCGTCGTACTAGTCATGGTTTACGTCGATTTCTGTGACGGTCCTTCTCCGTCTGCCCTGGCTCTGGGAGTCCACACTGAAAATTTTCAGCATAGAGAAATGCACGTAGATAAGCGGGGCTTTTGCCTTCTCGTACCTGCCGTGGAAACTCCACTCAAGCGACTGTGGGAACCACGACGTGGTCTTCATCGGAGCAAGAGCTCCGTGCGCGCCTGTCCACGCGGCTTTTCCAGTCGGGAGACAGGCTGTGCATAAGGCAGACGTGACTAGGAGGCATGTGCTGATGGTTACGAAAATGGGACAAAAATGGGATCCCATGGCCTTGCTCATCAAACAATATGCATTTCAAGTCATTGCGAGTGACTAATTCTGGGTCAAGTTGCAGAGAAGGAAGCCTGTGGGCAGGAGGAACCTCTGAATGCTGCTGGGGCCGGGGCGAGCCTTGCGCCGTCCAAGCAGAGATCACGTTAAGCACTCGGCAGCCCACGGACGCGGCCCGCTTCAGCCCTCCGCAGACTTTGCTCATGTGCCTTGATGGCAGCATGGTTGAGAGTGCAGGGGGAGGCGCCCAGCGCCGCCTGGGGCCACGGCCTGTCTTGGGCCCTGCTTGCTGATGAAGGGAGCGCTTTGATGCCCGTGCTGCTCCCGGTTCTCACAGCTGAAAGGTTGAACTGGGGCGGTTGCAGATCAATGAGCTGCGTTTCCCAAGAGAAAGTGCACAATGGCTCCGGGACCATTAAGCTGTGAAGATTCATGCCTTCGCGTTTGGGAGTGTGTGTTCAGCAAGTTTTCCTTGGGGCGGGGAGGGGGCCTGTGAGGTTTGGCTTTTTACATCCAACTGTATGCACATTTTCCCTTTTTGTACGGGGACATAATGCCTGCACGGAGGAGAGCCCTCCCCTCCTCCTAAATCCTTCCACAAAAAGATACTTATTAAGGCTGGTATTCTGAAGAACTAAATGCTTCTTTAACTTTGCTTTATCTGCTTCAATGAGCACAGTGTACCGAGTCCGGGGAATTCACATGACGGCCGCGAGCGGCCCTCCCTATTCTCTGGGGCTCTTTGGATGCAGAAATAATCCCTTCCTAGGATCTTTTGAGAAACAACTCAACTATGCACGCAAATCAACTGTAAATCGTGGCCAGCTCGAGAAGTGCTGCACGCACTAGCATCGGAAAGTGTTCTGATCGCCAGAAAGCCCTGTTGCTCCATCTCTGTAAACACGGACCTGCGTTCCAAGACCCGGGACGCAGGGGAGGCAGATGCCCTTCCTTGCAGTGTTTTAAAGCTCCGGGATGCTGCTCTGCTCCCTCCTGATCCCATCCCCACTTTTGTCCTGAGCACTCTGGGTATGTTTCCCTGTTTCGTTTCTTTGTCATTTTCAGACAAAAAAGCCGTGAGACCCCTTGGAACTTTTGTTTTCCAATTGGTAATGGAGAACATATAAGGAGGCGTGAACTCGGACGGCCCGTGAAACTGCATGCACGGGGTAGGCTTTCTGGGCTGCTGCTTCACCATTTTCTGCCCCGCCTGCATCTCTGGCAGGAGGAAATCATCCCTGGGCTGGGAGGTCACGTGTCCACACGTGCGTGCGCCGCTCTGCTGGAGGACCCCGGCACAGTACCATTCGCCGTGGCTCTCTGGAAAGGCCGTGTCTGGATCGGGCATCCGACATCACCGGCTTCCCTGCGTTCTCCCTGGCTTGCCGGGTCATGTCGGTGATGCATTTATAACCGCAGCAATCCGGTGTGAAGACACCTGAAGGACGCACTTGAAGCCTCTCTTTCGGCCTCACCAGATGCTAACAGCAAGGGGACCACGGCGTTTGCTCTCCGGTATTGGGAAGGCAGAGTGGGAAGTCCGTGTCCGGCCAGCTGCGTGTCCCCTCTTTCCCTGTGGTGTTCTCCTTGCCATTCCTTCATTTATGCAGACACAAACCACTGCCGTATTTCTGTCCGCAGCTGTGGCTAGAGCTCCGTGCTGCTCGTGTCCGGTTGATGGTCCCATAGAAAGTCTCGCACTTATGGTGTCTTCATTGCAACATGCTTCCTCTGCTGCTGGTGGGAGAGGCAGGGAGCGGCAAGGTCCCGGGGCTGGTCTGTGGGTTCCAGGCCTGATAGTGGGACTCACGAGCTTGGTGACTTGGACTGAGTGGTTTCTGTGCCATCCGCCCACCTCTGTCTCTCCCTGGACGTGCAGTATTAATCAAAAACGTGAATATTCACTCCATCGTGCGAGCTAAAAGCCGCCTTCTCCTTCACCTTTATGCCCATCCTTCACTAAAGCTTTCACATTGATCGCTTGGACTGCTTTGCCATCCCTGCTCCTGTAACTCAAGCATACTTTGCCCCAGAAACACACTAGTTTGAACGTGCTTATCGATGGAGAACCAGAAAAATAAAAATTTTATCTCCACATGTCCCTTCTTTGATGTTCTTCCCTTCTTTAAGATTTTACTTATTTATTTACTTATTAAGACTTATTTACTTATTTACTTTAAGATTTATTTATTTACTTATTTAAGATATTTACTCATTTAAGAGAGAGAGGGAGCAGTAGCGCAGGGGAGGGACAGAGGAGAGGGAGAAGCAAGACACCTCGCTGAGCAGGGAGCCTGACCCCGGACTCGATTCCAGGACCCCGGGATCATGACCTGAGCTGAAGGCACACACTTAACCCACTGAGCCACCCACACATCCCTGATGTTCTTCCCTTCTTTATGTAGCTCTGAGTTCCTGACCTATATGATTTTTCTTCTCTCTAAAGAACTTTCTAGCATTTCTTGCAAGGCGGGTCTTGTAGCAACAAATTCCCTCCATTTTTGTCTGTCTGAGAAAGCCTTTATTTCTCCTTCTCTTTTGAAAGATAATGTTACAGGTACAAAATTCTAGTTGGTGGTTGTTTTTTTTTTTTCCCCCTCCATAGTTTAAATATTTCTGTCCACTGTTCTTGCTGGCACAGTTTCTTAGGAGAAGTCGGATGTAATTCTTACCTTTGTCAATCTTTAGGTAGTTCCCCCCACCTTGGTATTTTCAGGATATTTTTTTTTAATCCTCGATTTTCTGTACTTTGAAGGTGATATGCCAAGGTATAGTTTTTTGTCCTGCCCCTTGATCACTGAGTTCCAGGATCTGTAGTTTGGGGTCTGATACGGTTCTTCCCTCAGCTGTGTCCTTGGCAACTCCATCACAAAGCATTCCTCTCTGTTTTCTTTGTTGATATGTTGCTTGTTTTTTTGTTGCTGTTGTATCGCTAGCAGGATTTCTTCTTTGGTTCTTTCTTGGAATATTCGTCTCTCTCCTGACATTGCCCATCTTTTGGTTCTTGCACGTTGTCTACTTTTTCCAGTAGAGCCATTAGTACGTGAATCTAGTCGGTGTAATAATTCCCTCATCCCTGCCATGTCTGGTTCTCATGCTTGCTTTTCCTATTCGGATTGTGTTTTTTGCCTTTCAGTATGCCTTGTCATTTTTTCTTGGTAGCTGGATCTGATCCGCCAGGTAAAAGGAACTGCTGTATGTTGGCTTTTAGTACGTGGCGGTGAGCTGTGTGAGGGGGCTTCAGTGTTCTGTGGCTTACGATGAGGTCTCAGTGTTTTGGTGAGCCTGGGCTCTGGGCTGTGAACTTCAAAAGAGTTCTCCTCCGCGAGGTGGGACAGAAAGGCTAAAGCCAGCTGGTACTGGGTGTTTTCCTTTCCCAGGTCAGTGAGGCTGTGGTAACCCTCCGGCAGGGGAGGCTCTGCTTACCTGGGTTTCCAGAACGCGGGCGCTGCCCGTAAGAACAGGCTGCTCTGGCCTGTTTCAAAGCGGCTCCTTTCCCTCTCCGCCTGCCAGACTCTCGGGAGGATTTTTCTCCGGTGTTTGCTGTGGTCATCTGGTTGAGCTCCTGGAGGTGCATCTCACAGTATTGTGGGGTTCCTTAATCACTGGGTCCCCCTGACGTTTTTCACTCCCAGAGTTGCCACACTGAGCCTCCAGGCAGTTGGGCAATCCCAGTTCAAGTTTTCCTCCACGGGCCCTGGTTTCTGTGACGCTTCCCACCCTTGGTAAAGCGTGACTCTGTTCTCACACCTGCCCTTCTCTCCGGTCTTGGGATCAGTGTCTCCTTCTGTGTTCCCCCTTGTGTGACGGATCCGAGAAGACTCGTGTTTCACTCTGTTCAGCTTTTTACTTGCGGTTAAGATAGAGCAGGGACGTTCACGGTCCTTCAGGTCGAGCTGGAAGCTGGGTGTCTCCATTTGGTATGTGTCTGCTGGAAGTCTTTTCCTCTGCGGGTCAGATGTAGAGTCTCTCTTCCGTGCAGTCTTCCCCAACCTTCATGCTTCTTCAGTCCCAGGACCAATCCATCAGTCGGTCCTGTGGGCTCACAAGATGCTGTGTTTACATTCACACACATTGTCGGTCTTGTAGGTTGTTGTTTCTGTGGGTTTGCATGTGGGACCTCATTACCGGCATCCCCCTTGATTGTGCTTTCTGTTTCTGAGCTCACCTGACATTTGTTAGGTGTTAATTACGGACCATCCATGCGCCCGACCCACCCGAGGCTTGTGGAGACTTCACTAGGGTGAGGGGATGGGATGTGGGTTGGGTGGAAATTTACTAGTCGGAATCAGAATTCTGAGGTTCTGTGCTCTCAAGCAGGACCCTGTGATCAGGATGAGTCCCTCATGTCCTCAACTTACATGAGTGCTAATTTGACATTTTCATTGCTTCTAGATGCCTTCTGAAATGTGTTGATAGCAACTTTGACTTGATCTTCACTTAGGAAGTTGATATCTTCCATTTGCTTAAGATTTATCGTTTGCAGGCGTCTTTGCATAAATTAATACCGTTTGCTTTTCAAAGCATCTTTCTGAGAAGGGAAGGGCAAATATTAACTTTCTTTGGCTGTTGTGCAAGACACGCTGTGGAGAGTAGCCTCTTGAAAGTCCCATGGCTAATGAGATGTGTGAGGACAGTGAGATGGACCACGGCGTCCACCGTAACTTTGAAGGAAGGGCTGTGGGGGGCCTGGAGAGCAGGAACCTAACTTCATGTTGAAGAAAATGTGGAAAGAGAAAAATTAGGTCGAAGTTATGGCAGACCCTCCTTTTGGTAGTTTGGCTGTAAAGAGAAGAGAATAAAGAGGGAGGTCGGGATTTTGAGGGGCTCGATGATCTCTCAAACAATAGGTTTTTTCTATATTCTCTGGAGCACTTAATAGATAAATATTCCTCTTCATACCGCACTAGTTAGTATTGATACTGGTTTTCATTGCCCCGTAGAGAATTGATGGGGGAGTAGACCTGTGTAGGCAGGGAAGAGTTTTCCTCTACCCGCTTCTGTTCTTTATCTTGGCCTCCTGGCTCGCACTTGGCATTTATGCTATAGCGTTTTGAGGCTGGGCTTAACGTGACATGGATGTTAGTTTCGAGGCAGGGGTTTAAAAAAAAAAAAAAAAAGGAAGATCCTTGGGATGCCTCTTAGAACTCTTGCTCCAAGCGACGCTTGCCACGTCTCACTTCACAGCCCACTGGCCAAGCAAGTCACAGTGTCCAGAGTGACATCAATGGGACGGAGAAGCATCTCTAGACCACCGTCTTCTAGAAGGGACATTGGGGATCAGCATGCAGTCTGCCTTGCTAGGAAAATCACTTAGAATGATGAAATATTAGTTTTAATTATTAAGTGTTTCTCAGATCTGCACAGAATGGCAGTACTAGGAAATACTTCAACTCATTTATGTTTTCAAAATCTACAATGAAACTGTACAAGTAGGAAAAGTGATTTTTAGCATCACACCTAAGCCCTAGCTATCCTAGCTATCAGGGATAACGGTCCCCTCTTATATTTTCATGGCGGTGAAACTACCATGAGAAGGGAGCTTTTAGTGCTACTCACCTGGATGAAATGGTGTAAATTTTTTAATGTGTGAAGTTTCAGGCCCATGTTTTATTTAATACACACATTTGCATAATGCTGTGCTGGAAATTCTTTTTCTATCGGTTAAAATTTGAAATTATTTTACACATTAATCTGCTTATTGCCTTGGCATTATTCCAGGGGTGCCGCCAGGCAACTCTCTGACTTGGGCTGTATCTTCTCTCCTCACCCCACTTCCTTTTCCAGTCAAGGAATCTTATAAAGATGCAAACATGTGAGATTTGCATTTTAGAGGAATAATCTAGGATCTTCCCTCATTTACTTATTTGACATTTAATGACTGTTCTTATCACGAGAGGCTACATATGACTGGAGCCATGTCATGCGACATGTTATAATGCACATTTGTGTCAAACCCCAACTTTGGGGCCACTCATCTAGACCAGGTTTTTTCAAACTTTCAAGGGCATCACCTGGAGATCTTGTCTAACTATAGATCGTATTCAGCAGGTCTGGGTCCAGCTCAAGGTTTTGCATTTCCTAGGTCCTGGGTCGTGCCGATATTGCCGGTCCATAGCCTACATTTTGCCTAGCAAGTGTGTAACCCACTAAATGGGGAATGCAGCAGCCCGTGGGGGTAGCAGCACATCTAGAATCGTTTTCCTAATTAGTGGCAACCGTTACTACATGTGGTTGAGTGAACTTTCCATTTTACTGTGTGTTACTCTCCTTTTTAAAATTTTTTTTCATCCTGATGGAAATTATTGTGTGCCCCAAGCCATTAGTTAATTTTATTTCACCACAAACTAAAATCCGTTCAGACAAGCTGAGTTCCAGGAACTTTTACTGCCATTATTTTAAAAAGGAGATACTGTGCCTAAGAGACGAGTTCCTTTTATGTGGAGGGAAAGAGTGTCTCATTGTTAGCCGTCTGCTCATCGACCAGAAAAGCTGCTTTGACGTGACTACAAGGCAAATGGAACACTTTACGCCGCAGGATGTGAGCGCAGGGCAGGAGAAGGGAGTGAGTTTAAGCATGAGATCCACAGCTATCCACAGGGAGGGAAATGGCAGCTCTTGGCTCGTGTTCTTGCCTTAGCACAGCTTCTGCAGCTCTGCCCGGGCAGAGACGCGGGACACGGGTCCATTTCTAGGGCTGCTAGTCTTCTGTTAGTGGGGAGCACGGTGGGTGCCCTGCGGCTGCTCTCGTCTCGACACAGAGGTGAGCACAGGTGGGAAGTGTGCACGTGCAGGTGTGGGCATGCCTCGTGCCTAGCACAGCCCATAACCATGCTGTTCATCTGTTCTTTTTACCATGAGAAGATACACGGAAGATGAAACAGTTACTGTTTAGGGGCGTCTGGCTGGCTCAGCGGGTAGAGCATGTGACTCTTGATCTCAGGCTCATGAGTTTGAGCTCCATATTGTGCATAGAGCTTTTCTTTTCTTTCTTTTTTTTTTTTTTTTTAAGATTTTGTTTATCTGACAGAGAGAGAGAGAGTGGGGGAGCATAAGCCGGGGTGCAGCAGAAGGATAGGGAGAAGCAGCCTATGTTCTCTGATGAACAGGGAGCCTGACGTGGGGCTTGATCCTGGGACCCGGGGATCGTGACCTGAGCCGAAGGCAGAGGCTTGACTGACTGAGCCACCCAGGTGCCCCCCGCTTTTTTTTTTTTTTTGTAAGATTTTATTTATTGGAGAGAGAGAGTGAGAGCGAGAGCGTGCACAGGCGGGGGGAGGGGCAGAGAGAGAGGGAGAAGCAGGCTCCCCACTAAGCAGCGAGCCCCACGTGGGGCTCCGTCCCAGGACCTTATATCATGACCTGAGCCGAAGGCACACGCTTCACCCGCTGAGCTGCCCAGGTGCCCCAGCACTGGGTCATCTTTTCAAGCCAAGTTTTTATTCAGTTAATTATTAGTTTTTACTCTCAGTTGTTGAACTAAAGGCTGGCGGGCCAGCGTTGTCATGTCATCTCTAGGACTCTTGAGTTGAATAAGGACTCTGAAAGAGTCCGTGTCTTTTGAACTCTTTGTCCATTGGAAAAGCCCTTGAACCTAACAGATGCCTGACAGTTTTTGTTTTACAAGTGAAGAGAGTTGTTTGTTTTGGTCTTTCGGTCCCTGGTCCCTCAGAGGGGCCTTGACTCTCCAGATGATGTGACCCATGGAGTCCCAGTTGCTCCCGCCGAACGTGCCGTGTTTCCAACGGGCACTTTCATCTGCTTTGGTGTTTATGTGTCTGTCTCCTTAGACGGGTGGGCGTCTCCTTGAGAAGACGGATTGTGCTCACAACTTCTTGGGCCGGGAGCTTCTCGACGGGTGGGAGGGGCCGCTCCATAAAGCAGGGTAGAGGCTTAGAGAAGGTGCGTAGGGAAGCCTAGACGGCTCGGTACACTCTGAAAGATGTCCTTTCAAGTTTTGCAATAACCCAGGAAGGTCGTTCTGATTTTCCTCATTTTATGGCTTAGAAAGCTGAGTCTGGATGGAACGAGGCTTGTCCAAGATTCCTGAAATTGGCCAGTTGTGAGCAAAATGGGAGGATGCTGTCTCTGGAGCCCACGGTCTTTCTTTGTACTCTAAATGACTGTTCCTGGCCCCAGAGTCTGTTCGTCGATTCCCAGTCCAAGAAGTTGGAGGGGAAATATACAATTTTAGTGTATTTCATCATCCTGAGCAGTTTCTCTCCGGTGATATCTGTCCATGTCTTGAAATGTAGATCTGGAAAGGCAGACACGCGTGTCTCTAGGCACTTGGAGCTCAGCTGCCGTCGGGGTTTCAGAAGGACCATTTCTTCTGTGCAGTATTCCCTTTGAACTTGGACTCGTTCTGGAACTCTCCAGGCATTGACAGGATTCCCTAACCTACCACAGTAATCTTGTTTGGAGAGAGTTGTTTTCACTCCTCAGAGGAGGGCCTAGTTCCTGAACTTTCCAGAGCACTGATAAACCCTTGGAACCACACCATCAAGGGCCTGGGCTTGGCCGAGCCCAGCCACAGACACGAGGGGCGAGCACCGCAGGTCCGCAGGACAGCGCGTGAGGTCAGCTCCCCGCGGCTGCCCAGGACCACCAGTCCCGCTCCCGCGTGCTGTGTGTGCTCTGTGGCGCGAGGCACGAACAGCTTGGGGTGGTTACGGCTGTTACTTTTGCCTTTGCTTCTGGACCTGCTGCGGGGACAGGGCTGTCTGTCTCATTATTCCCTCCCTGGGTGGCAGGTATGGAGAGAAAACCCCTGCGGGGATTTCCTTTTTTGTCGTCGTTGTTTCCTTTCATTATTAGTTTTGTACCTTTCGTACACATGGCCGAGTTAGGATCGCCCCCACGGTTCTGAGTTGAAGGCAGCAAATACATAACGACACGTTAATAAATCAAAAGTTTAATCATCCCGCCCATCCTTTGCCCTTGCGGGAAAAAACAACCCAGACTTCCCAACAGATTTGTCAACAGTCAGTCTGGATTTTTAGAATCATCTCAGAAGCTGTGAGGCCACGCTGCCTGGCCTGCTGTTCACTCGCCACGCCGGCTAGTTACATGAATGTACGTCGGATACCATTAGAAATTGAGTTCCTCGGTCACATAGCCCAGTGGTTTTCCACCAGAAATCATTTGGCTGCTGCCAGGTGACATTCAGGCACGTCCGGGGACGTGATGGGCCGGAATGTCTGGGGACATGTTCGGCGTTCGGTTGCTCCCTGTGGGACGGGAGGCGCCGGTGGGGAAGACAGTTTCTCATCGGGTCGGTTCTTTGAACGAGCATCGGGAGACTCTGGAGCCCTCCACAGACCGTCTGTCTGCAGGTTGTTTCAGGCCCCGTTCTTGCTGGCGTCACTCTGCTGGCGACGCGTGCTCTGTGGGTGTAGGGCTCCGCGGGCCATCCGTTCCCCCACGAGTGTCTGCACACCCCTGCAACGCAGGAGCTCCCCATCTGACAGACACCTGAGAGCCAGAGGGTCACCGGTGCGCCCGGCCCGCTCACGGTGGCAGGGAACGAGGGGCTTCCACAGGCAAGCCGGCTTTCCCAGGCCCCTGCTGCCCGCGCGCAGCCCGGGTCTCTTGGCTTGGGAGCACGTGCCCGTTCCCTCTGTCCTCTCACTGCCTTCACTGGCAAAGTTGCTAAGGACTGAGGGAGTCCGTGGACAACAGGAGAACAGGCCGACTCTCGGAACCCGGAGTGGTCATTCCATCTCAGCTGTCCATGCCA
This sequence comes from Mellivora capensis, assembly GCA_004024625.1. Lineage (NCBI taxonomy): Eukaryota > Metazoa > Chordata > Mammalia > Carnivora > Mustelidae > Mellivora > Mellivora capensis. The sequence continues at coordinate 42,191 of PISX010002913.1, read as the reverse complement.
CTCTCCACGGGAAAGCAAGAGAGGAAGGAAGTGGGATTCTTTGTCGCTCGTTGAGCAAGTCTGAGACAGTTAAGGGTCTACCCGAGGGGACAGCTCATGTTTCCCTGAATGCCTTCCTCCTGGAAGATCTCCTTAAAGAAGAGAAGGCCTCTCCCCCTTTCCCTGTCCTGCTTCATTGGGATTTATGGACAAGTGCTGCACCATTTTAGAAAGAGTATCGGCTCATACTATGTCTCCTATGTGCAAAGGCCATTTCTCCAAACTGATTTGTGCATACAAGGTAACATGACACGTATGCCCCTGGGACCTTGCACTTCCAGAAGACCAGTTGTGCGTGTCGTTGACCACTTACTGTTAGGCTACCTCCACCGAAGGAACGATTTTGGAGCAGAAATCCAGGTGCATTCTGCTGAGCCACATACATGGAACTCAGTACTCAAATTTAGCTGCTTTGACGTTGGAGTTAAATTTAAAAAAAACAAAAAACAGTCAAACAGCATTGTGGTTGTAACAGCGAGGACTATCCATTAGGACACCCAAGGACAGAGTCCTCTTAGCAGTTTCTGAATGGGACTGTGGAGCTAGAAAAGTTTGATTGTAGAGACCGAGGGTCAGGCTTGCCGTGTTTGAGCATCCCGACGGTTGCTCTCTGCCAGAGGCGAAGAGGCTGGGCTGCGTCTCCCTCCAGACACGGACTGCTGTTGTCGTTAATTGCTCAGGCTCAGGCCAGTGGGTGGACCGTCTCTGCCCGGCACCCCAGAGGGAAAGATTTCTGCCAAAGTGGGGACCGTGCCTTTCTGGGCGAGGCCACGTCTCTGCTTTGAGACCTGCAGGCAACATACGATCGGCTTATGTATTTATGTATCACCACATGTTTTGGCCTAAAAAGGCTGCCTATGAAAATGTGGAATCCATTATGCAACAAAATACTCGGGAGCTTCTCTTTGGAAAGGAAATGTGTGTGAGTCAGGGGGTGCCAAATTCACAGCCTTGGGGCTTTGAACAGTTCCTTTCTTGACTAGGAGGTATGGCGGTCCCCGCGTGCTAGCCTCCATCTCTGCGCTTCCTTGTAGGGCCCACAGAGGCATTTCAGATCCGTCTGGGGAGGAATGACCCCACAATCAAGAACGGGCTGAGGGAAGGACGATGTGCTGTCCCGTGCCGCGGAGCTGACAGGCCAGAGGGGGCCTGGCAGGGGCGTGAAGTGTGCAGATACTGCACTTTGCCGGAGAAGATCTGGTCGGCGTTTCAGGGGCGGCCGGGGGTTTCCATGTGTGAATCATGACTTTCCCGTGGATGAGGCGTGTGCGCTTTACTGTGAACCCCAGGCTTAGACGGCCGCACTCCTTGTTAGACCTATGTCTCGAGGACCTTAAGAAGTACATGAGGCCCCACCACCACTTGGCGAGTAACATTTGTGAGTTTAAGGCAGGATTTTTGCTTTACTGGAGAAACTTGTTGATTTTATAAGTCTGATTTTGCTGGATCACAGAAACGCTAACATAATAAAACAGACCCAGTGGCATTTTTTCCCTATTTCTACACAACAAAAAAAATTTAACAAGAATAACTTTCTTTTGAATCAGAATTGGTTGAGACCTTGAGGATGTGTTTTCTGAACAGATTTGTGTGTTGATTCTGGGTCTCGCTTTTCCGTCACAGGGAAGTGAAGGGGCCTGACGGATTCTTCCCGTGTTAGAAAGAAAATCGATCCAGACCATGAGTTTCTCATTAGAAAGTGAGGAGAGGAGCCAAAAGGTCCTTCCATTTGGTTTATGGGGCTGTTCTTGGAAGCTTGTGAAGCCTCCTGCTGGGGTTTGGGGCATGAGGACAAAGGAAGCACACGAACCAGCTGACACGTGGGACAGAGAAGGGCAGGCAGATCGTGCCGTGGGTGGGAAGTTGCTCCTGGTCGGGCCGGCCTGCCTGGAAGGTGTCAAGCTCATAGTAACCCCCTCCGCGCTGGCTTCCCCCCTGCTGGTCGCTTCTGCTCCCATCTGCACGTCTGGTCCTTCCGTCTCACTGACCGCAGAGCGCTCTCAGCCTGGGACGGGGTCAAGCGTTGGTTCCGCAGCCATTCCGGGAGACTCACCTGCCGGCGAGCACTGAAAAGTACGAGTTCGCTGAGCTTTCCATTTTAATGCCGGATGGAGCTCGCTCCCCATTTCCTAAAACTCGCAGGAGGGGCGCGAGGACAGTTTGCTGGGAGGAGTTGTATGTGTCCTTCAGAGGCTCACTGTTGCCCCTGTCACCCTGGGTCCTGGGGCTGACCTGCCACCGGGCCATCCTGACCTCCTGAAAGAATCAGGGTACTTTTTTTTTTTTTTTAAAGATTTTATCTATTTATGTATTTGACAGGGGGAGACAGAGTGAGAGAGGGAATACAAGCAGGGGAGAGGGAGAAGCAGGCTCCCTGGTGAGCAGGGAGCCCAGGGCAGGGCTCGATCCCAGGACCCTGGGACCATGACCTGAGCCAACGACTGAGCCCCCCAGGGTACTGTTTTTGACAGCATTTGGAGAGACTCTGCAGCTCTGACAGAGACTCCCCTTCTGCGTGGAGTCCGTAATAACAGCGAACAGAAACGGGTAGAGCTGCCAGAGTTCCTTGTTGTGAACCGTCTTGAAGCATCGCCGTGCCCTGTCAAAGCCCCCGTCAGTCTGTGAAGACGACAGAATGTCTCCCCGATGACATCCGTGAAGGGAGCAAAGAGCCAAATTTGGCGTCTCGTGGCGGTTTCACAAATACCATAGACGAGCAGGAGCTCGCCAGGCCCAAGGCTGAGAGTAGCGTTTTCCGAGTTAACATCGAAAAGGTGAATGGATGGTGCGTCGGCAACAATTCTAAACATGGACTTTATCTGAAAGTCGGGGGACCACACCTTCCTGTGTTGAAGTTAAAAGACATCTAACATAACACCCGACAACAACGCAGAAAACGGTCGCGAGCTGTGTTCTGTGCCGTCGTCTGCCCGCGGTTCCCTCGTGCCCGGTACCCCCGGTCGTGCGGATCGCCCGTGCGCTACGCACACAGGCTCGCTTCCTGTCTCTTGCTCGGCGCCCCTACGCTACTAGATCTTACTGGCCCTAGAGCGATGCAGCAGACGCCCCCCCACCCTTCTCCCCTGCTCGGTGAGGCCATGTCCCCTCAGACCCATGACCTTTCCGATGGCCGGCACGACGTCACTGGTGTTCGGGGCGAAGACCCTGGCTGATGCTCTAACAGGTCTGCAGATGCCTTCCGGGGCCACTGACACGCGGAGGGCGTCTCCGGCTCAGTTCCCCGTCCGGGGACAGGAGAGAAGCCCCCGGGCCCCGCGCTCCTGGCTCTCTCACACGGAGCGCAGCTCGTTAGCTCTGAATGACTCACGCTGCGAGCGGAGGCACCCCTGCCCCGACACAGATTAGAGCACTGACCTCCGGTCACTTGACAAGCGAACACTGTGGCGTGGCTCAACGTCCCACTGCTTCCAGCCAAGCCTAAATAGATGGTTCACGGGCAACGGGGCTGACAGATGAGGGATTTATATGCACAGAGCGGGGCAGGAGCAGCGGGATTTCTTCCAGGGAAAGCCCTCCAGGCAGTGGCCATTGAGCACTGGCATTTTCCTCCCATAAAAGTAGGTTTGTAAACTCTCATTGGCATGACGGGGTGGGCTCAAGTTTTCATTCTCTCTAATGTCAAGGGAGCCATGGAAGTAAGCAGAACTGTGTGTGTGTGGGGGGGGGGGCGGCGGGGCAGTCTACGTCTGTGATTTCTCTGGGGTAGTGATTTTTGAATGCAATTTAAGGAAATTGACTTCGATCATTGACTTTTTTTGGTGAATGGTGTTCTGTACCCACATAGTATTCATACACAAAATACGTAGCATCACGATACAAAATATAAATTAATGGTGCTCTTTCTTTGACAAAAGGTTGGTTTTTAATAAGCGTGGACGAATATTTCTTAAGGCATAAAGCACGTTATGACTTGCGATGGGTCTGGACATTGGTTGAGTTTACATTTCTCCTCAAAACTGAGGCTTCTTCTTCTCTCTCTCGGTTGAAATCAGCAGGAAATTACTATTCAGGAGATTAATTTAGCACCGTGTCCCTCAGCAACAACCAGAAAGGAAATGTAATTTGCACCTTTCTACAAATATCCTCTTATCTGATTTTTCACATGCCTTGACCCACTTTTCTGGAAAAACATATTTGAATGTGGGATATTTAAATAAAGCAGTTTTCCTTCATGGACATGAAAACATCTTTCCTAAAAGTAAGTCATCTGACCTTTTATAAATACCCCATGATATGAAAAGTGGCAGTGGTCGCGCGAGCCTCGTGGTTCCCCTCTCTCTTCTGGAAGTGAGGTTTCCCACGATGTAACAGGCACCTCGATGTCACGTAATGAATGACAGATAGTATGAGAAGGACATTTCCCCTTCCTGTGGTGAAATGAATGGGGAGATGGTAAATACTTAGTAAATGAATGAATTCCAATATCCTATTTCTCATGATTACTTTCAGATAATTCATTTAATCATTTATTTAAAATACTCACTTTCCACCTTTTATGTACCATACATACCCTTGTTGAAAAAAGATTCTGTTTATTTATTAGAGAGAGCACAGGCAGAGGGAGGGACAGAAGGAGAGGGAGAAGCAGACTCCCACTGTTCAGGGAGCCTGATGCAGGACTCGATCCCAGGACCGTGAGATCATGACCTGAGCTGAAGGCAGACACTTACTCAGCTGAGCCACCCAGGTGTCCCTGTACCATACCCTTTCTGTGCAAGTAGCATATAGGCATAGACTTTGTGTTCATGAAGCAGAACTGGTATTACAGACACGGAAGAAAACAAGGCCACAGTTTTAAGAAGGAATAGACATTGCATCAAATATCTTGAAAAAACATAGGGTACTATAATAGGAAAGTTGAGAAAATGTTTTCTGAGGATGAAATTTCTCTGAAATTTGGAAGAGTAGGGTTAATACCATGTGCAAAGGCCCTGCGGCAGGAAAGAATTAGATATCTGTAGAGAATTTTAAGAAGCCATTCCTTGGTGGCTGAGATCTAGAAGAGTAGGCAGGGGTCTGACCTCTGCAGGGTGTCCAGGAGCAAGGATTCTATACTCTGTAGGAAGGAGAAGATGCTGAGCCATCATAAGTGTGGGTGTGTGATAGGGTACAAGTTACATTTGGGGAAGATTAATGGGGCTGAAAATGGACACTGGGGACCCATTCACAAGAAGCGTGTGTGCAGATTCAGGCAGAATTGTGAGACTGTGGTGAGGGCAGGGTGAAACCAAGCAGAATCGGCCAGGCTTGGACATGGGGTCTGAGGGGAGGCAAGCCTCCATATTCCAGTGCCTGGCTTTCTCGGGAGGTTGGGAGAAGCCTGGGTCAGTTACTGAGGTGGAGAATAGTGGAGGAGCTCGGATTTTCTTGGTGGGCAGGAGAGCCATGCCAACATTTCCCCTTGCACGTGATCAATTTCAGCGTGAGATCATCGCGGGGGAACCGGGGGTCTCTATTTCACAAGCACAGTCAGAGCAGGAGATAGAAATTGGAGCGGTCCCTGTTTGCGTGATGTTGATGGCCACCTAACGCTTGGGTGATGCCAGAGTTTGTCGGGGGTACTGTCATTGCTTCCCTCCGGGGTCATTGAACAAGCACGGGCGTGGCGATGGCCCTGGCGCGCCCTGGCACGCTGGCAGAATGGCAGACAGAGCGGTGCCGCCAACCACCAGAAGCAGAGGCCGGGGCAGCGGAGGCTCTGCTGCCCGCCGTGTGGCCCTAGGCTCCCTTCCCCTCCTGCCTTTTGCTCCCCCACAAAGAAGAATGTACAATTCACGTATAAGAATCAGTCTGCAGCTTCACAGAGCGCCCGCCGCACGGGGAAGTCACGATGTGTGGGCATTTCCTAGCACATCGTAGGTGCCGTGTGCTGACGACGCTCACCGCAAGAAGGGAGCCCCGAGCCCAGATGCTGGTGATGGCGGCCCATGCCCAACACGCTTTCGGTCCCCAAGCACTGTTGCGCCCCCGTTCACGCAGAGCCTGAATATCCAACTTTTAGTCGAATCATGGAAACGCAGTGGCAATACCGATTTCTGCGGGACATTTTTGGATCTGGAAAGGACAATTTTTTTTTTTTTTTTGGTAATCACTTCACTTCTTTCACTGATTATCTATTTGATAAGCTACCTTTATGTCTAATGCATTTTTATGAGAGATACTTAGTAATATATGCAGACTGCCATTTTTACCAGTTTTGCTGGTAAAAATCATTAAAAGGACATGTGTGTGTGTGTGTCTGAAAACAATTCTGTATAGAATTCTGGGTTGTGTTCCCCGTGTCATGTCCCACAGCAGCTCCGTCTGCCCTCCCTCGTTGAGGGGACATCCATTTCAACCTAGTATTTGTACTTACAATAGGTTTCTTTCTGGACGGATCATCTTTAATTCACGGTCATATGTATGGCACTATTCAGAGATCTTGGATTTCTTAAATTAATAGATTTTTTGGTGTTTTTTTCCAGTACTTTTAGGTTGACAGAGAAATGGAGCAGGAAATGCAGTGCGCTACCATATATTTCCAGTGTCCCTATCACTCACATCTTGCTTTAGGGTGCTCCATGTGTTATAAAGAATGACCGAATATTAATACATTATTATGTACTAAAGTCCGTCGTTTTCCTTGGCCTGGGAGCTCGGGGCTACCGTGGATCTGAGCGAACGTGCAATGTCATGTATGCACCGTGACAGGCTCCTCCACCCCGGTTCTCTGCCCTAAAACCCTGTTCTCCACCTACTCGTCCCTCCCTCCGTGCAAACTCCTGACAACCACTGATCTTCTTACTGTCGCCAGAAAATGCTCTGGATTTTCACCTTCATTTTGCTTTTTGCGGTTAGTGGTCTGTGTAGCCCCAATGAAAGAACTCGCTGTTGGACCTTTGAGGGACGCAGGCACTGCCGAGCATCCCCTCTTAACTTCCCACACACGGATTCACACATCTCCAGTTACTGAGAGGCGGGTCCTCCTCCGCTGACCCCCAGGGAAAAAGCTGTCCGGAGACAGAGAAAGGCTACAGATAAGCAAGGAGAAGAATGAAAAAGACAGTGACATGGGACTTCTTATGGGTCCCAAGCCCGGATTTCTTGCCCGACATGAACACTGTGTCAGTTGAAGTGTCCAGTATGAGAATTTGATACATAGACCGTATGTGGGGAGATGTTTCCCACAGCCCTTGACACATGGTTGCCATTGGTGTGTGTGGTGAGGACGCCGTAGATCTGTTCTGTTAGCCCCGTCGGGTGTGCAGGACCGTAGCTTTAGCCGTACGTATCCTGCGGAACCCTCAGAACTTACTTGTCGTATACCTGGAAGTTTGTACCCTTGGACCACCTTTCCCCATGTCCCCTTCTTACCATTCATCCCAGCTGGGTCTATTATTATTATTATTATTATTATTATTATTATTCTTCAAGTAGTCTCCGTGCGCAGCAGGGAGCCCAACCCATGGCCTGAACCGAGGACGCTGAGATCCACACCTGAGCCGAGATCAGGACTCAGACGCTGAACCGACGGCGCCCCCCCGGACACCGCCCCCCTCGCCCCCCAATCCCAGCTACACCTTTTTGGTGCTGTGCTGCTTTAGCCTCCACCCAGAGCTCTTGGATGACAATTTTTGAATCCAACCACGTGGTTTAAATAGCACAGTGGAAAGTTCCCACAAAGTTGATTCACCTTCCGTGGGCTGGTGTTGTTCTAGAAGCGGACGCCCTGCACCGTGGCAGGTAATACCAGTTCTGCTGCGAGGGACAAGGAGGCGTTCACCGTTACTGTTGCCGTGACTCCGTAGCCCTGACAGGACGCCTGGCAGCTGTGGGCCCTTTGCAGGGATTAGCCATCTCGGACCCCATTACAGTCCAATGCGGAAGTTACTCTTCTTTCCCTCGTTCCGTATACAGGGAATCTAGAGGAGACAGAGCCTGAACCCAGGACCCCAGTCTCTACACGGCATGCTCTGACCTTCCACCCGCCCCTGTTCTCCTGTCCCCATCCTGCTCTTCCTTCTTACCTCAGTCTTGCCTTCCAGCCCAGACCACATTCCGGGGACTGCCGTTAATATCTGGCTGGTCCTCTCTGGTCTTTGGCAACTAAATCCCTGAACTTGCTCCCCCGCCCCCCACGAAGAAACCCAGCATTTCCCTAATGACATCATTAGACTGACCTCATGGTGCACTGCGGTAAAGCAGGGTGGTGCTCTCCTGGGTTTTTCTCTAAGGCGAAGGGTGACTGACGGTCTAAGACCTGCGTGACATTAGAGAGGAGCTTCACTAGTGCGATGCTGGGAAGGCTTGACTCTCTTGTAAAGTGGGTGTGAACTCATTTTTCTCCCCACTGTAGACTTGAATTTTGTTCGCTATGTGCTAGAACTTTTAAGGGTAAGTTTCAGCAACACTGAGCCATAGGACGGGGTAGGGCTGGGTGACAGGCTGTGGATGCAGTTTATAATTTCTGCACTATTTCTGCACTGTTCGGCCCAAGGCCATCGGGGATGGCTGGGCTCTCTGTTCTTCTCACGAGTCCAGTTGGCCTCGAGTAGGATGGGTTTTGTCCCAGATGGCTCCTGCTGTTGGCACTCGGCACGATTGTTTGGGGTGGGGACAGCGAGGGTGGTTTGCTAGCATGCGGCCAGGCTGTCAGCTGTCGGGCATCTCTGGACCTCGTCCCAGGGCACGTAAGGTGAACTGAGGGGGGCGAGAGTCGAATTTTCCAGCTATCAAGAAGTCCGGAGACTGGGCGGAAATACAACCTTTTCACAAGTGATGTAAATCTCTCCGTTCTCGATACCTACTGCCGTTTAATTGAGCACAAAACCGGTTTTTCCTCTTTCGCTTCTTGGACATTGGAGAATATTGAGTGTTTCCTTTTAAGGGTCTTACCCGGTCATAGATTCTATCTTTTGCATTTGGGATATAGAAATTCAGCCTTCCTAAATTCCACTGTGACCAACTGTAATGAGGCAATAAGACGCTAAAAGATAAAACTTGGAAAATTTTTGAACTCTGTTTTGTGTGTGTGTGTGTGTGTGTGTGTGTGTGTATGAGAGAGAGAGAGACAGAAACACAGAAACAGGGAGACAGTTTCTCCTTGGGTCACATTAGCAGCTTTATTTAGTTTGGTTTTTTTTTTAAATCAAAGCATGTATGATGCAGGCAAACATCACTTAATACTGGTTTGAGACTCACTGAAAAATGAACCTTCTCAACCTTTCTCGATTTCCTTTGCGTCCCTATATCTGCATTTTAATCTTGAAGGTTTGTTAAACGTGAGGACGCCCTGCTGGCCCGGCTGGTGGGGCATAGGACTCTTGATCTTGAGGTTGTGATTCCCAGCCCCATGCTGGGTGTGGAGATGACTTAAAATATTTTTTAAAAATAAAATTTGTGAAATATGAACAAATTCTCTTAAGTACGTCTCAGAGTATACATCGAGTTTGACTTTTGGGATCTTTTTTCCTTGGTGCCTGCCTGCCTTGCCTGCCCAACCTCCCTCTCCCTCCCTTACATCCTTTCTTCCTTCATTTCTGTCTCTGTTTCTCTCTCTGTGTCTCTCTCTGTCTTTGTCACTTTTTGTGGGGTGTGTTTGTGTGTGTTGGATGAAAGGAGTGTCATTGTTTTCAATTTTAAGGAATATCATCAAAAGTCATCAGCTTTGCCAGAGTGAGCACAGTACATTTTGCTACAGTTACCTACCGGCTTTAATATTTTGAGGGTCAAATTAAGTGACCACTTCATTTTCTAATACTGGTAACTCCGAGGATAATATTTTTTAAACATTTACATGAATTGACTCCCCGGACCTTCAGGACCTCAAATATCCACATCCTTTTTCGGTAGGTTGAAGAGGGCATAATTCAGTGTTTTAAAGTTCAGTAGTTGTCCTAGTGAGTGCATAGTAGAGGAAATGCTGCTTCCCCGATCAAGACGCTACACACCTTCAGAAGTATGTGGGGGGAGTCCTGGCGGGCTCAGTCGCTGGAGCATGCGACCCTTGATCTCGGGGTTCTGAGTTCCAGCCCCGTGGTGGGTACAGGTGTCTTAACATTATCATTAAAAAGATACGTCCAGAAAGGAAACAGAAAAACTGCCGCCCCTCATTGCACTATTCCAGTGTTGACATTTGGTGGCATCTCCTTCCAGTCTTTTCCCAGGAATAGGAAACTCTGTTACGAGGAGAACTTGGCAGTGGTACTTGGGATGTACACATGGGACCGGGACTAGCTCCTGGGCGGGGCCGGCTCTGGGCGGGGCCGGCTCTGCGAGCCTGCGCATCCCTCCTTCTGCATTTGTCAGGGTGCCCTCTGGTTTACGAAAGAGTTGTCTCATGTTCATATTCGTAGTATCAGGGTGGGCTCAAGGTAAGTCTGACTTATTTTGCAAAGAACCCCGGAGCCTGGACATAGCGTGGGAAAAACTAATTTCCATCGGCCACTGTTGCGTGCGGTGGAGCCTGTGTAGAGTTTGGTCCAGGAGCGAGAGCTGGTGCATGCCACGGCACGGTCGGTCTTCAATGCATTCTTTGTACTGATCTCAGCCTGTCACGGCCACGGCCAACGGCAGCGTCTTCAGCCCCACTCCACATCCTTCTGACTTGTGCTGGGACGTTTTGGGCCCTTCTCAAATCTCTGGCCCAGAAACATGTCGCAGGCTCCTCTTATCGCTTTGCCCCTTATCTGCAAGTGGGCATCTCTCCAAGGAGCCCCGTGAATGCCCTGCCTCGGTTCCTGTTGTCGCTGGTGTGGCAGTTACCAGAAAGCACGGTGTGAGACAGCATGCCTAAAAATACTTGCCTCCGTCGTCTTGGAGAATGTGTCCCCAGAGTGACAGACGTTGAGTTCTGTGCAGAGATACACGGTGCTGGAGAAGAGCAGGGTGGGAACAAGTCTACAAGCGCAGCAGAGATGAAGTCCAGCACCTGCTTTCCTCGGGGTGCTCTGACCTGCACAGAATTTACCATTTGGGAGAGCTTCCCCGGACACACCCGGAGATGCCTCCGGGGGCAGCAGGCTTGACGTCCAGCTTACACTTTAATTGGGGCGTAAATGAAGGTGGTTGGGGTAGGGTGACTCTGTTTACGAATGAAGCCCCATCGAAAAGGGAGATGGCGTGTGTGTACGTGCACGCTTGCGCGCAAATGTATTTTCAGTGGCTACAGTTTCTGTATTGTTGCCTGGGAAATGACTAATAACTACTTAAAAAAAAAAATCCAGGAGGATGTTTGCTGGGAAACTGCTCCACCAATCCCACCGTGGGTACAGAATTGCCTGGTAAGCTCGTGGGTCTTCTCCTTCCCCAAACCAGAGCTCTGTGTGATTGTTTCCCGAGGGACATGGTTCTGTATTTGGTGACCTCACATCCCCGTATCTCCCATATGAAATTGGGATTCCAAGTCATAGGGCTAGTTTATGGCCATAAACTCGTGCAGATATTGATAGATTTAAATGCCTTCTATACATACATACCGATGGCCAGTTGTATGGGGCAAAGTCCAAGTGAAATAACCCATCAGTAATGTGGGTACAAATATGTTTGAACATTGCAAGTATTTTTTAAAAAAAAGTCTCACCATGCTTTGCGTCAGGAATTAGGATACTGGATTTATTTATTTTTATTTATTTTTGGAAGATTTTCTTTATTTGAGAGAGAGTGAGCGAGAGACAGAATACAAGCCCGGGGGAGGAGAGACGGGGGTGTTGGAGTCATAGAGGCAGAGGGAGAAGCAGGCTTCCTGCTGAGCAGGGAGCCCGATGCGGGACTCGATCCCAGGACCCAGGGACCATGACCTGAGCCGAAGGCAGACACTTAACAGACTGAGCCACCCAGGTACCCCCTGGATTTATTTTCTAACATAGAAAGGAGAATCCCTCACTTAAGGATTATAGTAGGGCCTGGTGCAAAACGGGAATGAAGGCCTTTTTAAAAATTAACAACTTCAAGATGGTGCCAGCAAAGCACTAAGCCACAGGTGGTGCCCCATATTGGCTGCAGAGACCGCACACTCACGAAGCCACCAGCTGAGAAGATCGACTGGCCATTTGCAGAAAAAAGAAATCCTGTGATCCCAGCTTCAGTAGTAGAGCAGGGAGTGGAGTCTTGGGCCCTGGGGCCCTCTGCCCACCCCAGAAACACGGATGCATCTGCCTTCAACATAATCAAAAGCCACAGGCATGCAAGGTTCCTATGATTCACCAAAAACCAGGGGTCGCTTCACACTTGTTTTTTGTGTTGGCTTCATTGATTTTTCTTCGCTCGGCATGGCTTTGACGTCGCCTTCCGTCTGCTCCATTGCCGATGACTGCTTTGAACTATCACGGAGCTTCTCCAAGAGGGTCTTCCCCTTTCCTGATGTGCAGCCCCACAGAGTGTGACGGTCCCTGCCTCTCCGCTGCACAGGGCAGCCTGGAGCCCGGAGCGCTGGTCTATGCTGCTCTCTGAGGCAGCACTGCTGATGGGGTGGTGGCCCGTTGTGTCCAAGACTGAGCAGTCCCCTGAGATCGGGCATGCTGGCCACGTGGGGGCCGTGGGGACAACGGCTCTCATTACCTTCACTGGGGCAGCAGCCGCTCCCGGTTCACGCCAGGCTTTTCAACTTACGGTCACGTTGTCAAAAACCGACGTGTATGCTTCACAGCCAAAGTAGAATGCGAAGACAGAGTTTGGGATAATGAGGAATAATCGGTTTATCGCTTTGCCCGGCAAGGGAGGCTGCAGCAGGCACAGCCTTCCAAAAACCACAGGCCTTCCTGGAGGAAGGGGCTGCTGTGTTTTATAGGGAAATACAGGGGCTAGCCGATGGCCGTCAGCCTCCTTCGCCGTGTTTTCAGGGTGCTGCTGGGTTCCTGAAACTGAAGACTAAGACGGAGGGCAGAGGTTTGTGGAAGAGATGTAAAGGTTACTTTAATAAGATTTCATTTTTTATTTAAAAACTTTTAAAAGATTTTATTTATTTGTCAGAGAGAGAGAGAGAGAGAGCATACGCACAAGCAGGAGGAGCTACAGGCAGAGGGAGAAGCAGGCTCCCCGCTGAGCAGGGAGCAGACACGGGACTTGATCCCAGGACCCCAGGATCCTGTCCTGAGCCAAAGGCAGAAGCTTCACCGACGGAGCCACCCAGGCGTCCCTAAGATTTTATTTTTAATTAATCTCTCCATCCATTATGGAGCTCGAACCTAAAACCCCGAGATCAAGCATCGCACGCTGTCCCGACAGAGACAACTGGACGCCCCTGAAAGGTCACTTTCATATCAAGCTTTGGGGAAGCGTCAGTGCGGTCATTCTGATTTGTGCTCAACTTCGTGCTGTTTAAGTGTTTTCAATCAGAGCCAATCCTTTATTAAAGTCAAGCCAGTAGGAGAAATCCCAAAATTCTACTGCCTAGGCTGAACTGTGCCCTCCTTGTGGTTTATAGTCTGAAGCCGTAACCATCAGCAGCTCAGAAAGGGACCGTTCGGACTCCGGGTCACTCAAGGGGTACGTAAGGTAGAATCGGGTCGTTTGGATGGCTCTGATCCCGAGGGACGGCTGCAGTCTCCTCGAGATCCCCATTGCCGTTGAGCTGGTTTTGTGCTTCCTAAACCTTTGCATGAACGCCGTCCTCATACGGAGAAGAGACGGAGGCCCAGGCACGCTCAGAGGCACGACCATATGAGGGCACAGCGAGACGACCGTGTCCCCACCCACCGAGGATGGAGGCCTGCGATAGATCCTTCCTCCTTGGACCTCAGGAGGAGCCAAGCCCAGCCCCTGCCCTTATCCTTCCAGCCTCCGGAGCTGAGACAAAGCACATGTCTGTTGTTCCCGCAGTCTGGTCTGTGGCTCTTTGTCTCGGCAGCCTGAGAAAACAAGAGTTCTATCTCGTTCCTTACAGTTTCTCGCCAGGGTGGCCCGTCCAGTGCTGTAACCTGTCACAGGTTTTTTGAGATGCTTTTAATGTGTGGGTGCCTGGTGGCAGGGCTGTGGATGACGGAGCTGGCTCTTGGTTTTGGCTCCGGTCATGATCTCAGAGCTGTGGGATCAAGCCCCGTGTCGGGTTCCACGCTTGGCACAGAGTCTCCTTGATACTCTCTCCCCCTCTCCCTCGGTCCCTCCTGCTCATGCTCTCTCTTTCTCTCAAACAAATAAATCTTAAAAAAAAAAAACAAAAAACAAAATCCCAGTGCTTTTAACTTGCTCTACACCGTATCTCTTGTCTGCTCTGTGCACTCGGGCACATATCACTCCCCGGGCCTTTGAAGTCCGGGGGTTTGACAATACAGAGTGAGGGCCGACCGTTGAAGAGCCACTGTCCTCCTCTGCGGGGCCGTGTATACATGCGGAGTCAAAACACGGGTTGTGTCCTCAGCAAGACTGGGATACAGTTGTGGGCTGTGGGGTAAGGGGGACTGTTTCCCACGGCATTCTGGTGCGTGCCTCTTTACCCACAAAACAACGTGGAGGAGGTCGGTATCTCCGGGCGTCCTCCTAGGGCTTGTGAACATACTCAGGGCCTGAATATGCACTTTGCTACTGGACGTGTGTGCAACGTTTAATTCCTACGAATCTCCTCCAATTCCTACACTGGGCGCGTTCAGTGAAGATACGGGCAAGCATCAGAGAACGTAGAATCTTGTCTGATGAAAAAGAACTTTTTTTTTTTAGTCCCCATCATGGCACGTTCTTAGCAAAAGATCTGAAATAACGTTTTGTTGCAGAGATAAATATCTCTTTGTATAAATGGAATAAAAGTAGACCTTCAACAAGACCAAAGTTTATTTGCTTTTTATGGTACTATAATTCCTAGTCATAGAGCCCAGACTTATTTTGAGGAAGGAAGGGGGTTGTGTTTAATTTCATTGACTGCCCTTTGATAGAAATACGGTCTGTGAATAGAGACATACCGCAGCGGTAGGCTGTAGTCAGCGGTGGAGGGAAGTCAGCGACCAAGGGAAGACAAGACCCAGGGTGCAGCTCCAAGGACAAGGGGCGTGGTGCGGGCAGCAGAGCAATGGGCTCTGGCTGAGGCTGCGTGGTTGGGAGATCCACGTGAGGTCAGAGACAAGGTCTGAGCTGAAGCTGACCTGGAAAGCCACAACTTTCATCCCATTCAGGATCAGTGCCAGGGGAGTTAGCTGGAAAATGCCCCGAGGGCTACAGCCGCGTCTATTTTGGTCCCCTCTGTATCCTTGGCACCTGGCACCGCGCTTGTGACCATGCTTGTACAGCTGGAAAACAAGGACGTTGCTCTCCTATCTAGAGCCCCATGTACATTTTCTACCCAGTTCTCCAGCTCATTCTTCACGGGTGCGTTGAACATTTCTTGACTACCTTTTGGGTGCAAAAGCCTGTTATGGACCCCAGGGATACCAAAGGGAAAAGTAGACCCATTTCAGGTCCTCGGGGAACGACATTCTAGCATGGGCAATGTACAAAAACACAAGAAGCGATTTTCTTTATCTTTTTTTTTGAGATTTTATTTATTTATTTGATAGGGAGCAGGAGGAAGCAGAAACAGGGGGAGCCGCAGAGGGAGAGGGAGAAGCAGGCTCCGTAGCAGAATCATGACCTGAGCTGCAGGCCGATGCTTAACCTACTGAGCCATCCAGGTGCCCTTGTAGAGGCACATTTAAATGAGCTGGTCGGCAAGGAGGGCAAGGGGAGCAAAGAAGG
The DNA here is from genome assembly GCA_004024625.1 of Mellivora capensis. NCBI lineage: Eukaryota > Metazoa > Chordata > Mammalia > Carnivora > Mustelidae > Mellivora > Mellivora capensis. The sequence continues at coordinate 26,492 of PISX010002913.1, read as the reverse complement.
CAGGTAAAGGGGAGGTGGAGTTGGGAAAAAGAGGTTTCTTTTAGCAAAAGGCAACTGGTTACCATCTTGGGTATTGGCAACACGTAGCCGTGGCCTGGAGGGAGGGAGGGAGGCGTTGGGGGTATGTTGGGAAGTATTGTCTTTGCTATTTGTGTTAGGAAGCTTTGTTTCCCCAGACGACGTCCTTGCCTTTAAGTAACGTATCCTTGAGTTGTGTGGACGGAGCGAGCTCTTCTGCGGCCTAGAACGCGCAGACCAGGACTCGTGGTCTCCTTCCAGTGAGGGGTGAGGCCTCCGGAGACTACAGTTTGACATCAGACATGTCATTGGTTTCTCTTATTTCTTCTCATTCAGTTCCAGTTCAGGTGATCTTTCTCTGTTTTTATGTACATGTGTGTCATTTGCCATCATCCCTAAACACAGAAGTCAAAGACTGACTATACGAGAGTCCGGTGCTCATGACCTCCCGCTCTCCCGAGCTGCGGTGCAAACGGCCTGCCCCGGCGGGGAGTTTCACCCTGCGACGGGACCTCTGATCCTTGTGGTCAGTCATGGTGATGGAAACTGCAGGGACAAAGTGGGGTTCCAGCCAACCCACGAGTTCGACTGGCGTTTGCTCCACGCAGGTACGAAAGCCAGCAGCAAGCGGTCGGCCTCTTTTGTGTGCACCGTTTCCCACTTGTGTTCTGTTGTGGGATGGTGGAAGCCAGTGGGAAAGTCGCAATTCGGGGAATTGTTTCTTGATTTAATATCCTCTTAAACGGTTTTTAGTGCACTTGCTGGAGAATTCCGTAAAGCAGAGGCGCTTCCGTTCTAAATCAGGTGAAAACATGGAGGTTGATCCCCTTGGCTGCCTGTTACATGAGAATATTGCTCTGAAATGGGGTTTCCCTTTACTTTTCCTCCATCCTTTCGTTCCCTCATCAACGAGGTGATAGGTCCCTTCCTTTGCCAGTCTCCAGCTATTTCTATTAAACGTTTTCTACCCAGTTCTTTGGGGCCTTAACGTATTCTGCTCTCCTTTTCATGCATGGGGGTATTAGCGAGTGCCGGGAGTCCATTTGCATTGGTTTTAAGAAAGAGGGCATGGGAAGGCCATCTGCTTTTGAAGAGGGCATGCGTTTCGTGGCCTGCGAGGTGTGGGGCCAGCGAGGCGCCCTCTCTGAGTCTCCCGGGCAGGCAGGGATGCAGCCCTGCTCTCTGCTGCTGGGCCACCCCACGCACACAGCCCTGCTGTTCCCAGGGTCTCGGGCGCAGGGCCCCGTGTCCTCCCGCGCCCCGTTCCTTCCCAGTATCTGTCCCGTCGGCAAACACTGTGCGCTTTCTTTCAGGTGTCAGTGCGGATCAAAGCCACCCAGAGGACATTTGCATGAGAATCTGTAGAATGATTAATTAGCAATGGGCATTAGTAATTTTTCTTTAAGGCTTTGAAATGTCTTTCATTGATAAACTAGTTCTGTTCAGCCTCGACTCCTTTTCAGATGGTTTTCGCTCAGTTCTCCCTCGTGACTACAAATGGGGTCTCTCCCCCTGTCTACACCTCTCCTGCAACTCGGAGTCCGCCGCCTGCTCCAGCCTGGTTAGGAGAAGGACGGCTTCCCGAGTGTGGCAGGCACCAGCCCGGCCTGCTGCATGGCAGTGTGTCCCCCACCCCCTGGGTTCTGCTCTTTCTTCTCGGTCATCCCTGCGCGGGTTCTGTCTGCCCCGTCGTGGGGCTCTACATTCTGACCAGGTTTTCCCCTCGAATGCAAACGGTTTGACTCTGTCTGATTCACACTCGCCTTTCCCTGGCCACCCGAGAGGCCTTTAGGGCTGTGCTCAGAAGGACCCCCGGAAGCCCATCCGCAGACACAACCTGGCACGTCGCGAGGCCACAAGGTCGCAGGGTCCCTGCAGCCGCCTGGAGAACGCCCAGGGGAGACCCGGGGCACCCGCAGCCTCTGGGGAAAGGCGCAGCCTGCACAAGGGGCTGCAGCTTGCCCGGGCAGCAGCCCAACCAAACACTTGGCCGACCCTTTGCCAAAAGCAAAGCCTGTTGCCAGCGTGTGGCTGAGGCGTGTGGAACAGAGACTTATGTTAGTAAGAAAAACGATGGAAAACATGAAGTTGCCGGTTCCATCCCTGAGCGCGAGGACATCCTTGAGGGCCTCAGAGGGGCTTCTGGGGAGTGAGGGGCCTGAACTCCCCGCTCGACCGGCTCCCCGGAGAGTTCGTGCCGCCTTCCGGGAGGCCGGCTGCAGCCCCGGCCAGAGCGGAGCTGCCCCGTGAGTGTGCGGCTGGCGGGGCAGGTGGGCAGGCGGGGCAGGCAGGGCAGGTGGGGCGCCGTCCTGCTGGCAGACCTCGGCGGGGCTGTTCCTGGTTAGGACGGATTCTAGGTTGCGGACTCGGGCTTGTGCCGCCCGAGAACGATGGAGTGGGATCGCCGTGCTCCCTCCTCGAGGGCCTCCCTCGCGTGCAGGCTGTCCCCGAGGGCATCGCGTGGACAAAGACAGAGTCTGGGCTTGGTGCGGGCGAGAGCACCGGGCGGCAGGGCTGTGGCACAGACAGGCTGGGGGAGGCGCCAGGAAGACCTCGGGACTGGAGGGGGCGTGCGCGCGAAGTGCGGCGCCACGTGCTGGGCTGTGTCTTCGGTCCTGCTTTCGTCGCGATCCATGTGTGCTGCCCTCAGGTCACCACGCAGGCCGCCCCGGCCGCAGAGTCCCCCGCAGGACACGGCCTCCTGCAGGCCCTTCCGGCGCTTGCTCCCGGCTGCCCGGTGCTTGCATTTTGTCTTCTCCGTGCTGGTCCCAGCGACGCGCCTGTATCTGCTTCTTCCCACGAGAGATGCGGGGACCGTTTCGGTTTTGCACTCCACCACATGCCTTGGAGCGACGGACGCACCCGTTTGTGGGCGCTCTGGGTGCTGACGGGCTGCAGGGGTCCCCCCCCGAGCGCAGGGAGCCCAGGACAGGGCGGCGCTCGCCTCGTGGGTGCTCGCGTCCTGAAACCTTCTGCACCGGAGCCGTCGCAGCGGACATCCGCGTTGATGGCCCTCTCTGTGGGGGGGGCCCACGACATGCCGCACATGCCCATTCCCCACTGTCGCTTCCAGAGAAAGAAGAGACACATAAGACATTAAAAAGGAAACGAGCTTATGCATGTCAAAACTATTTACTAACCTATCCCGACTTTGCAGAGAGTCATTGGAATATTTTAAAAATAATATAGTTCTATATTAATATAAGGAGAGTAACAAATTTCTCTGGTTCTTTAGTTTAGTGAAGTGACCATCTTTGGTCAAAACATAAAGAATGTAGTTATGTATTAATGAATTTTCATTCTTTCGCTTGGCTTGGGTATAGCAGAATTGTTAAAAATTGGCCTGTTTTGAAAAAAATATTGGCCTATTTTGAGTTATTCTGCTTCTTTTTGATTCCAGAATTATGGCCAAATTACTTATTCTGAATGTTTATTGGGTTGTTTCTTTTTAGCAGGTAATCTGATTAAATTTGTTTTCTTTGTTATAGAATGATCTTTATATAATTATTCTATTTTTATATACTATCTGGTGTACTTTAGAGGCATACAAATGATGTTTCACCTCGAAGCTTAATCTGAGAAGCGTTTTTACTTGTCCCGTCTATCAGTTTGTAACATTATTACATCCCCATGAGCTTCCTGGTGTCAGATGCTTTATGGGACACTTTGGTATTTGTTGCTCCCAATTAGACGGCTGAGGGGGTCCCAGTGTTTGTTTGAAATGTGATAAAATAAAAATGTATGCTTTGAAGGTGCTCATTTGGCTCAAGAGAGTTTAACGAGAGAATTTTAGTCGTGAGATAATTCATTCTTTCCTCTGTCATTCATCTTCTTGGAAGTCTTGGTTTTTCCTCAAGGAGGAAAACACACAGTATTTCTATTTGCCGACTGTTTAGAACGGAGAGAGAAAGTACCTCTCAAATAGCTTCTAGCTAGAGACATCCTGTTCGCTACAGAGCTAACAGATTTGACTTGTTTTTGTAGGAATATTCTGAAACTGCCACAGAAATATCGTTCAAAGCCGTGTTGATTTGTGGACATACTTTGGGAACCCTAAAGTATTTTCAAGTCTTATAATTGTTATTTGTTTTACTTCCTCTTTTTCTCTCATCCTTTGAACCGTTGTAATGAGTTACTTCTGTTCTGGCCTCTTGTTTTAGCCTCATGGCCCCATGTTAGTCTGGATTCTGTTACGGAGAAACCCACATCGTGGAGACAAGGGCCCTGATTCAGCCTTGGCAGAGCGACCCGGAGTCTCTTCCCTGCTGCTGACAGTTTCCCGCTTATTTATCACGTTCAGGGTCTTGCCCTGCTTCCCTGGTTCCTAGCTGGGGGCGTTTGGCCATGTGTGGGGACATGCCCATTCTCGGGGGGGATGGCGAGGCCACCGGCATTCATGAGGGAGAGGCGGGGCATGCCATGCCGCGAACATCGTACAACACACGGGACGGCGTCCCCGAGCAGACTTATCCCACCCCAGACGTCACCGGTGCCAGGGCTGAGAACCGCTGGCTGTTTCCGCGAGGGGCACAGCGCCTTTCTTACCAGCGGTCCGCTCAGACCCCTTCTCGCGCGGGAGCGGCTTTCTCTGTACGGCCCGTAGCGCCACATGGGGCTCGAGCCCTCAGCCTCGACCTCGTTCGAGCCTGCAAGTGCTGTGCGAAATAGCCTCTTAAAAGTGTGATGCGGTTCTCAGGCTTCCCCTTTTTCTGGCAGGCAGGGGGAGACTTTACTAATAAGTGCAACCTACGAAAGATAAAAGGCTTTCTATGGTAGCCAAGTAGAGATGGAACGTGTGTGTTGGGGCTCACGTTTGTGTGCGTGCTGAGCAGTGGGACGGCTCTCCAAGTAGGAAAGTACCGGAGACCCCAGCAGCAGCTTCCGCAGGCAGGAGGCCTACAAAACTCACGTCCTTGAGTGTCCCGTGCTTATTAGTGTGGTTCCTGAACGCTCCAGCACTTCCTTTGTGCTTTAGTATGAACTTAACGTATAGAATATATAGAACTTCAATGTATAGATTCATTGGAAATTCACTAATATTTGAGATTCACTCAAATATGTAAATTCTTAATATATAGAACTTAAAATACAGAATCTGTGATACACATGGCCATTTTGCTCTTCTTCCACAGGAAAAGAGTCTCCTAAGGCCAAATGCCTAACCACAGCCAGAGATACTCTTGCCTCTTTGGAAACAGTAAATCATGGAGAGTTTTTAAACTACCTCTTTTCCCGAATCACAGACCGTCTCTGGGTCTCTGTACGGTCCCCCACCCCCCATCTTCTTGTATAAGAAGAAAAAACTTACACAAAACTTTCACAGAACAGGTAGACCCGACTTTCTGGTTTTAGGCAGAGCTTGACTTTGTGTCTTCACTTCCAAGCGAAGGATGAGACGGACTATAAAATCAATAGGAGGAACAGAAGAGCTTAAGGATAACACGTTCAGAAGGCGAGGGAAGAAATATTAAAAAAAAAAAAAAGGAAGTGACAGAAAGGCAGGAAGTGCAGTCCCACGAATGTAGCCCTGTATCGGTCAGGCACGGTCGCTGATCATCGCAGACCTAACTGGACGCTCCGCGCGTCCTGCTCGTGCAGTGTGAGGCTCCCCACGGGAAGTCTTTCTTTAGGGAAGCCCACAGTCCAGATCTGAGTCAGCATCTGCGCAGAGCTTGTTTGGTTCACCTTCCGGATTCCGGGAGCACGGACATTCCCCCTGCTGCTGGACGGCCGGGCACGTTGGTTCCCCTCCACTGACACGAGGTGGCCCGCCGTTCCCTGTCACGGCTCTGTCCCGTTGCACTTCTGCAGCAACCTTGAGTTGCACCTGGAGCAGCATATGTTTTCTGGTGAAAGCATTTCACTTCAAAAGTACGTGTGAGGGGTGCCTGGGTGGCTCAGTGGGTTAAGCCTCTGCCTCTGGCTCAGGTCATGATCTCAGGATCCTGGGATCGAGCCCCGCATTGGGCTCTTTGCTCAGCAGGGAGCCTGCTTCCCCTCTTCGCTCTCTGCCTTCCTCTCTGCCTACTTGTGATCTATCAAATCAATAAAATCTTAAAAAATATGGTTGGAATAATCGCATCCATCTTGTTGAAGAGAAAACAAGAGGATCACAAGAAACCAGTTGAAGGAGAAGATTAGGGTAAAGATGGCTATTTTATTTCATTGACCTCTTTGCCGACAGCCTCTTTTTTCTTCGTTCCAAACATCTGATTATTCCCTTACGTGCCAAAGATGAACTATTTAGTTGGCAACATATTGCTTTTTTATTTGGGGTGTGTGCGCGTGCACGCGTGTGTGTGTGTGTGCGCATACTGTGTCTGCCTCTATCCGGTTATGTTTGCAGTGACTTCAGATTCATAAAATTTCTTATTTCTCCTGGCTTCATCCCCTGAAAAATTCCTTACCGTGGGCATCGCATCTGTGTGAGGATCCTACTTAGTTTCATAATGTTAAAATGCTTCTTCTTCTGCATACGGGCTGAGCTTCTGAAGTAAATCTCTCATCTTAGAACAACATCAGAAAAGGAAATATAATCCTGCTACAATGAGGAAAGCACTGTTGTGTCAATTATAATCACGTTAGAAGACCCTCTCTGTTTTCGAACTGCTGATGTGGGTCATACCCAATGACCTAAGTTTTTTAGGGGCCTCGTCTGTCTGTCGATTTCCTTCTAGAGCAGAAATCGTCACGGTAGCTTGCAAAATGATCAACCTTGATCACGTGCTGCAAGGCTTTTCCTCGTGGAGACCGTCTTAGAATGAGCCCTTTATTAAGCTTGAATAGCCATGTCTGCTAAGGGTGCGACAGGTTTCCCGTATCAGGAGGCATTAATTCCAAAGTTCTCTGATTTTATTGCAAGTGGGGGGGAAAAGATCCAAGAAACCTATCTTTAGTATTTCCAATACCATTTTTTTTTTCAGATTCTTTTTGACGAAAACATCTAAGCCAAATGTTGTGCTTTTTTTTTTTTTCTCCTCCCTTTAAAGCAACAAGGGAACTCAGTCTGCCAGAAAGAGAAAGCTCTGTCCCTGCGGCTTCATGAAATTGATCTGGTAGGGCTCCTGTGCGGTGGGCAGTGGGTTCCCTTCCACCTGATTTCTGACAAGCGGCAGAGGGGGGACGTGCCTCACAACAACGCTTTCTGGAACGGGCTCTTCTTTGCGCTTCCCTTCCCCTCCCCAGTCCCGTTAGAGGACCCCGCCGGCTGTCCGAATGCAGGACTTAACCTGACCCTCCACTGTGCTCACAAAGGAGGGTTTTTAGGTCCCCAGGGAAACAGCCCCTGCGTTTTATCACACCGTGAAATTCGGAGTGAAAAGCCCAATGCCTCTGGCTGCTTAGCCATGCGAGGCTGTGGTGCTGGCGGGGCCGGGAGGGACTGGGGAGCTGGTGAGGAAACACAGAGTAACCCCGCACAAAGGCGGCCTCTCCCCCTTTCTTTGATTGTTAGGTGGTCTGTAAGACCCCTGAGGAGTAGCCATCCCGGGGCACAGGAGCACTTTGTCGTCCCCAGTTCACTGGTCTTCTGGGTGGGGACGGGCCGCAGAACGTGACGGAGACAGAGCCCTCTGGGTGCTCCCACTGCTGCTCCTTCATCAAACAGCAACGCACCTTCCTGTGCAGAATAAACAAGTAAGAGAGAGAGGAGCTCTCCGCTTCATAGGAAGGACTGACTGGCCTTGTTGGACAAGTCTTGGATCTCTAAAGATGTTCCGTAGCACTGTTTCCTACAGAAGAGGCCACTCACATGGTTTGTCCTTGTGATAGGGTCCTTGCACGAGCCCATCACATTTCCGGTTGAAAGGTACTGCACTGGTACGAGTCCCGATGCTTTGAATCTGCACAGAGACTGGATAGTATGTTAAGAGATAGAAGAAATAGAGAAAGAGATAGGAGAGATAGAAGCTAGAGATGGAAGATAGAGATAGAAGAGATATAGAGATAGAGATAAAAGATAGAGATAGAAGAGATACAGAGATAGAGATAGAAGAGATACAGAGATAGAGATAGAAGAAATATAGAGATAGAGATAGAAGATAGAGATAGAAGAGATATAGAAGAGATACAGAGATAGAGATAGAAGATAGAGATAGAAGAGATATAGAGATAAAGAAGAAGAGCTACAGAGATAGAGATAGAAGAGATACAGAGATAGAAGAGATAGAAGCCCAGCACCAGGCAGCACAAGACAGTGGCCTCAGGAACAAAGCCGGGATGGCTGGTGGCGATGCAGCCCCATTGTGACCAGGGAGCGGCGTCTGGGTTGAGTCTGGCGGATCAGGGATTGTGCGGCTTCATGGTGTCTGAGGTCACTCTCATGAACTGAAATGTGGGCTGAACAAACCAAACGGGGAAGCGAGTAATGAAACATGTGAAAGAAATGGTTTACTGTCCCTTCCGCATGCCATCGGCCAGTTAGACTGGTCAACGCGGCGGGCCCGAGCAGCGGGCCCGAGTGACATGAAGCTCCTGGTTCAGATTTAGGGGCTTTGTAGGTGCCGCCTGGATTTCCTGAGTCGTTTTCCGTGTGAATGAGACCGTGCTTCAGCTCCGTCCCCACACGGAAGAAGGCGGTCTGGAGCGACTCCGCTCTGCTGCGAGCCACACATGGCTGTTACGCTACACTTACATGTCATTTTTCCAGGGCGTGGAACCTTCCTCAGGGGACTCCCTGAGCATTTCATCTAGCAGACGCCTCTGGGCTGTCTTTACGAGGTGATTAAAGGGTTGTCTCTACAAAGGGTGCCGGGTGTTTGGGGAAACGGAGCTAGATAGATCCCTTGTCTCTGATAAAGGGAACGTACATTTCTTCCGAAACAGAGCCGTTTTCTTTCTTCCCTTCTGCATTTCAACAGCGTGCCTGCTATGCTTCTCGAAGCACATCCAGCCACGTCTGTAAGGATCGCAAAGGTCCCAGCTTCCGTCTGCCCGCGAGCTGAAGTTTACTGCGAGTAGCCCGAGTAGCCCGTGTGTCCTAAATCACGGGCATGTCTCATCTCAGCACGGCGGACCTCTCGGGCGGGTCTGCGTCGCTGAAGGCTACAGCTCGTTTCCGCGCTTCCGAACACCAGACCTGACAGCAGCACAGTCTCCTGTCCGCCTTCTTCTGCTGCTCCTTCTTTTCTTGCATGGTTCTGATTTCCGCCTGGCATGGGTTCCCCGGGGCCTCTGCCCGGCTCCGGCCGTGTGTCTCTGCACTCTTCTTCCGTGGCGCTGACCCGCTGTGTCGGACGCGGTCATGAAGTCTGTCCCTCTGCCGGACTTGCGGTCGGAGCTGACCGACTTCGATGGGTACACGTCTTCCCTGTGCCTCTCAGAGTGCCGGGCACGTACGTGTAGCTCCGCAAATGTGAATGTGGGGGAGGGAGGGAGGGAGGGAACAGAGCAGAGGGAGGACATTACTTTCCCTTCTTACTTTCGTTTGCTGCAAAGTGAAGGGATCCTGGGGATAAGGACGAGCACTGCTGCCCCAGCAGACAGTCAGAGAAGCCGTATTCATGTTCTCTGCCTTTCTGATGGCGTTGGTGTTAAACGTCAGTGCAGGGCTGGCCTCCTCGTCTGTGGTATTGGGCGGCGAAAATGCAGAAGACAGACCGCGCTAGGTACGTCTGCAGGAAGGAACTGACATGGGCGATGAGGTGCTTCGTCAGGGATTGGAAGTGTGGAGGGAAGGACGGGCTGTGTGCCCAGGGTCTGGAGAGCACTGCAGGCCTGGGCGGAGTGGACCGTCCTGCTTGCACGGAAGCTTCTCCAGAGCATCGACCTGAGAGTTAAGAACCCTCCCCCCAGGAAGCCTTTCTAGATATGTGACAAGCTGAGGGAGAACGGTGACGACGACAGTAGAAACAGTGAACAGGGCAGAGACAAGAAAATACCTTCTGCTTCATTTCTGCCTCCAAGTGGTGCATGAGTGCACTCATTAGCATAGCCTCAGTGATTCAGGTTCTCAGTGGCAAGGTCGTCTGGGAAATGTGGTCTTTACTTCCTCTCCCCGTGAAGAGAGAGAGTAGCGAGTGCTGAGTGCACACCTTCGTACTTTTCTAACGCTCCGTTTGTGTTCCCCAATATGGTGGCCCCTAGCCACATGTGGCTCTCTACGCTTAGGTGAATTAAGATGATGCGTTTGGTCGCCCTGGCCACATTTCAAGCACTCAGTAGCTTTACGTGGCTGGTGGCTGCCCTACTGGACGGTGTGCACACAGAGCACGTCCACCATTGCAGCATGGTGGCTAGCACACGATCCGAGCTGCCTTCTCTTGCTAGAGTTTTTGGTTCAGCAGATCCACGAGTGGGTAAAGGAGTCAAGAGAGTATGCATAGAGTTAATTAAACTGTCAAATTTGCGGAATTAAGCACAGAACAACAAAACGAGACCTCTGTGGTTGGATCCCCAGCTCTGTGTTTCCGGTCGAGGGAGTTCTGCGGGACAGTAGCACGAGAAACCCGTATGAACGTCGCACACCGTGTAGAGAAGGCCGTTCGAGACCCGGGGCAGACGTTCCTGGAAGACTACGAAGCGGGAAGCAGAGCTCCGCTGTGGCCCGTCCTTCCTGAGTTTGCACTTGCAGCTAGTTTGGGTCCGCAAGGAGCTTTAATTGTCCTCTTACTCTCACGGCATCTCGTTGGACACAGGAAACTCAGTATCGGCCTTTTGGGGGTGAGGGAAGAACCAATATAACGATCCCAATGAGACCGTGTGCCTTCTGAGTTTGGGTGAAAGGTCACGTCGGCTCTGTGTGAATAGGGCCTCCCTCCCATAACTGATATAAATAAGCCCCCCGTGACAGTGTTTTCTTTTCAGCTTCCGCAAAGTTATGAATATTGCGACTCACTCGTGAATTTCGAGCAGACCTACCGCATAATGCCCAGTTCAATGGGTTTGCTCAGGGATACGCTAATGTTTTGGAGGCGCTTTCGTGTTGACAAAGCCGGGCTGATTGGATCTGGCAAGGGAGACAGGAAGCATGAAAGTCCTCCTGAGTTTCGGTTCCCTGGTCCTTTCAAGAGCGCACCAGGCCCTCCTTGAGCTTGACATGTCAGACAACCGCGCCACACAGATAAGATATTAAGCTGTCAGTGTTATAGAAGGCTTCTGTCTGAAAAGGATTAGTGTTGGCACTCGTGCTAATCTGTCCAGCGAAGGCCTTGCCTTGTTTTCAGGTTGTGTCCGAGAACCTCCGACAATCACTCACCTCTCAGGCAAAGAGATTTAATTTCTCGGAAATCATACACTGGCAAGTGTGTATCCACCTAAGCCATTCTTACATACTGCTGGTAGACACCGTCGAATCAACCCGCAGCCCATGGAAGCGATGGAAAAGTAGCTCTCTGAGATTGAACAAAGGAGCCAATAGAAAAATCCAATTCCTCCCGTGACATGTGCAACATTTTAGGAGGCCAGTGGCCCAGGGAAGAAAGACACCAGGCCACCCAGCTTGGGAATATGATTGACATGGTTCTCCGGCACTACCAATTACACGATTTCTTAGGAATTGAGTGCTGCTAAGAAAACGTGTAGAAAACAGACATACGAAGATAAGGATCAATGCCAGACTTGCATAAGCTTTTAAACTTAGCATGAAGTGATGGAAATCCTAATCTCCATGCAACTCGAAGGATGGCAAGGGGGAGTCTTTAACCTGGGGGCTCAGTGGTGTCAAAAGCATGCCGTGCAGATTCAATTCTGGCTTTCACTCAGGAGATGGGGTCTGGCTGTTTAAGCCTGCGGGATGCCGTGACTGGGATTCCAGGCCTTGCAGAATCCGATCTAGCGAACGCTTGAGATTCTGGGTGCACAAGAGGGTTCTCCTGTAATTCAGCCTCCAGGATCCGACTCACGGCGGGGATAGGTTTCTGGAGTCACTTTGATTGCTGGGGGTCAGTACTGGAGAAAGATGAGTGGTTGATTGGATGGTCTGCCTAAGGACACGGATGCCGATGATCAAGGTACAACTGGAAAAATGTTGCATGTGTGTGTGTTTCCACTTTCTGGGTTTGGAATGACACACAGAGATAATATTTTCTAGCTGTTGTTGAATTTTTGAGCGCTCTGATTACATACAAATGCTTTATTTTTCCCAGCGGAGAAGCTGACTTGGCAGGTACATCTGCTTCTTCGATAAATACATTTCCTACCGAGGGTCGGTTCTTAAGTGTCTCCAGGAAACTGTTCGTGTTTGGATGTCAGCTTCTTCCCCTGAGGAAAGGGCACCCACCCCTCACTTCCCTGCCTTGGCCAAGCACCAACATCAGTCTTCCCTCGTTGGACTTGGAATAAACATGACATCTACTGATTTTGGAATTTATGCGTGAATCCCGGCAGGAAGTACAAATACTGCTGAAAGCTAATAATTATTCAGGACGTGTCACGGAGTGGCCCACAACTGCAAAAGGAGTAGGTTTGACTCATTTCCTCTTTTCATTGTGAGGAATCTCTTGCTTTGATGTTGTAAGAAGGGTTTATTTAGTACAGAGGCGGGAGGGCCACTTTCGAGGCGTGAACTTGTTTCCTGGGTTTTGGCATTAAAAACCAAGGCAAAGTGAGGATGACGAGGGCTCATCACACAGCCACCTGAGTGAATTCTCCAGCGTGAGTCTGCCGTCCGGTTGATGGTCCTTATTGGGTCTAACGTTACGGAGCCCGGAGATTCTCAGACAGTTCTGTGCGGGAGGTACCATCCAGTCGCTACCGATTTCAGACCTGAAGCATTTGTCTGTGAATCTCCACTCTTCCTTATTTCGAAAAGCTCGCTGAGAGCCACTCTATGATTTTCCATCCTCTTTTGCTCATAGATCTATGTCCCTGGTAGTTTTTTAAGCATGCCAGATGAAGAAAATTTGTGATTTTGAGATTTCGGGTAATTTTAAATGGACTTTATGTATTAAAAATTTTTTTTTCTTTTCTTTTTTTAAATATTTAGAGAGAGAGAGGGTGAGTGCAGGGGTAGGGGCAGAGGGAGAGAATCTTAAAGCGGACTCCCTACTGCTGGGCTCGATTCTGTGATTCGTGAGATCATGACCTGAGGTAAAACCAAGAGTCACACACTCAACCAGCTGAGCCACTCAGGTGCCCCTACTTTATGTAGTTTTAGTGTTTAATCTGATCATTAAAAATTGAGAAAAATTATGAGAAGAGTACAAAGGACTTCTGTATACTATTTATCTAAATCAGGCTACGGCAAACTTTCTACGAAAGACGAGTAAATATTTTTTGGTTTCTTGGACAAAAGGTCTGTCATGACTAGTCAACTATTGTAAGATGGAAACAGGGACATAAACGGGCGTGGCTGTGTTCCAATAAATTTTCTTTACCAGAACCACGGTGGGCCCGATTCTCATTGCTGACCCCCAATCTAGATTTACCGATTGTTAACTTTTTTGTGCATGCCATATTTGCTTTATCACATTCTCTTTATGTCTACATAGCAAAAAGTTGGATGTATGCATGTCCTTATAATTGTTATTTTGTTTCCAACCATTTAAGAATGAGTTGCAGGCTTCCCGTCTCTTTTATCCCTAAATGCTTTAGCATGCATCTCCTACATGACCACTGTGGAATTACCAAATTCAGGGAAATGAACACTGATGTAACACCTTTACTCCAGGGAGAGTCTACATTTAAAGGCTCGCCCTTGTGCCAGTAATGTCCTTTGTAGCCTCGTTTCGTCTGGGTTGCTGTGTATCTCTGGTTGCCTTGAGTTTGGAAGCGTTCCTCATTCTTTCTTGGTCTTTCACAACATTGGTATTTTTTAAGACTAGAGGCTTGTTGCTCCGTGGAAGGAGCCTCGTTCTGGATTTGTCTGCTCTTTTCTTGTGGTTCAGTGCAGGTTCTGCCTTTTGGGGGGGCGGGGGGATCCTGCCTTGGGGATGTTGTGCTTCTCCCGTTCCTGGAGATGGGACCTGATCACGTAGTTCAAGTATTCTTTGGCTGTTTCTCTACCGTTAAGTTGTGACTTTCCCTTTGTAATTAATAGCTTTTTAATTTGAGAACTAACCGTGAGAATATTGTTTGGAACTGCAGTGGTATGCTAAAATTCCATGGCAGAAGATCAGGCGGAAAATCTGGATGCTAAGAAAGCGTGTGTGGTCTTCAGTGAAACAGAATTCCCGACTTCATGCTACGCACAAGGACATAGTTTAGGTGAGGAAGAACTACAACGAGAGAGTGGTTTTCTGGTAGTAACTATCTTGATGAATCTTGTTTTTCCACTTCGCTTGTTTTCTCTTTGTTTCTAAACACCCTCACTGAAATTAAAAGATCCTTAAGTCAGAGTTCCCTTGATTGTGAGAAAGAGTTGTGATAAAAGGGGGCCCAGATTTGTAGATAAACATCATGGTGGGAAAGGAATTATCCTTTGATCGTGTCAGAGAAATTTGATTTGTGACATGAAGTGTCTAAGGCGTAACGTTGTTGTGCCGGGTTGGCATGCTAATCTCTGCGGTTTAGGCTCTGACGATTGTTCAACTGTACTTCCACAGGATGTCTGCCAAAAGATTTCATTATTTTGGCAGGAAACAGTGCACTTTTCGACACACAGGATTGTAACAATTTCTATACCAATTTAGAGCTGGCGGGAGTCCATGAATACTTCTAAAGGCAGTAGGGCACACGTATTTTAGGAAATATATTGAAAAAAAAATTCCACTTCCATCTAAAAACCAGACCTATAGTTTCCCAGAGAAATTGCTGCCATTAATTTAGAAAACAGAAATGGTCTTTGGAAACTTCTGTTGATGGCATTAATATTACCTGTATGAAGTGCGAATTTCGATTTTTTTTGGTGTGACCCAAAGCTTTTCCTTTATATTCAGCCAACCATAAAGACTAAATTAAATATAAACCATTATTTGCTTTCTTGTTATTCAACAGGAAAAAATTTTTTTTGAAAGCCTACCATATGTTCTATGAAATGTACAGTACCCTAGTCTCTGATTTTTTCCTTCTGATCCCACTTTCTGGACACACACAAGAATAATGCCACCCCAACCAAACATAGCTGTTGGGCAAAAAAAAACCAACAACCCAAAAAACAAAAAACAAAACAGTTTTAAAACAATTATTGGAACATGCTTGAAAGACTGGAATGAAAAGAAATTTTATTGTCTTCTTCGGTTAAAAGAAAAAAGGTAGGTATCAGGGAAGTAGGAAAGAACGAAAGTAAATTCTTTTTATTGGTCTTTTAGAAATGGAAGGGAACCGCATCCACTGAGCACCTATTTTGTGTAGGTATTTTAAAAGGTTGTCTTTAAAAAATTTATTTCGAAATGATCCTATATTTATTTATTTATTTATTTATTTTTATGTGGTAGAAACCTATGGTTCAGAGAGGTTAAAATACGGCTAGAGTGGGGCAAATCCATTTAGCAGGTGGTGGATGAGGAATTGTTCTCCAGGCTGATCCAACTCCAAGGATCCATGGTCTCTTGTCCTTAGACCTGGCAGGAATCATCCCCTTCTGTGCCCTCATCTGTCTTATCCATCGACTCAACACCTCTCACGCTCAACCACCAGAACTACACCTAGAAGGACACACACATCTGATCGTCTTCTCACTGTATGGGAAGACTCTCACCGGAACAGTGGTGCTTCTCCTGACCATTGTTTTATATCTCCCCATCCAAATTCTTACCTCCTCTAAGTTGAACAGTGAAATCCAATGGCCTGTGTCCAATTATAGATGGAGCCATGGGTGGAAATCCTGCTAACCAGCCGTTGCCTGTATGAAAACGTTTTAGTTCCTGAGTCTGGAGGGTGTAGGGTTGGGATAGATGGTATCAGAGACTCCTTGCCTCTCTAAAATCCTGTGTTTCCCTGTTGTAGCCCATGCAACATTCTCTGGGACCTTGATCTGTTGATTATTTCCTATTTCTCCTCCATCTTCAGTCAGACCCCCTCCCCCTGATCCCTTCTTTCTCTTCACCAGCATGTTCCAACATTTGTGTCTCCCCGAGTTCCACTGTCCTGTGCACAAACACAAAAAGGGGGAACAAAAATGTTTTTGCTGAGCAATGAGATCTCACCATTGCCATTCTAGCTCTTGAATATCCCAACTCTCCAAATCCTTCAATTCTCTGTTTCCTTTTTCACATGTAGCCTGGACTTTTGCTTATCAACAAACATGACTTATTTTTTTTAACCTTTCTAGATGATATAGAACTTGGAGGCATTCTTTTTGTGTAGTTCAAGGATTTATTTAGCAGTCCCGTCACCTAGTATGACACTGTGGTAATGGAATTCTGCAAATATGTATAAAAGGAACGAATGAATGAATGACGTGGAGAGAAAGACCAGAGGTTATAAAGGCTCCTTGTTTCTGCAACTTTCTCCAGAACTCCGTGTCCATCTTTCCAGTAGCTTGTTGGGCCTGCCTTCATGTACGTCTACCGGATGCCTCGAACTTGTCATGTTAGAGTCTCGGTTGCACAGCTTTCCCAATGTTTGTTTCTCCCCAACCCTCCATCTTAGGGACCCCATGGGTTCCTGTCATATCGAGGTTGGAAATTTTGGTGTGCTTTCGTTTTCTCACTTTCCTCTCCTTCCCGTGCTTTATAGCAAACCAGGAGCTGTGTCCGTGAGCTTGTAGCCCCACGTTGCCTTTCCTAGGGTCATGTGCCCTTTCCTTTTATCCAGCGTCCTCTGCCATCCAGATGGCATATCGACACTATAAATGGTGGCCAGAAGCTTTGGAAGACATTGTTAAAACTTCTGCTCCGGTGTCATTTGCTGCAATACATCACCTCTGTCATCTGACTCCTATTCCAACTCCTTTAGGGCTCCTGGACCCAATTCCGATGTGGGAGGATTCCCACCCCAACCCCAGTCCACCAAGCAGTTCCCAGACACCAGCAGCGTGTTTGAGAACTCAGCTCAATTCTGACACTTTCTACGGGGAGATAGCATCAGATCCCACAGGACCTGTAAGACTGTCCCCTTGGCCCCAACTTCATGGGCCAGTGTCACATACAGACCAGAATGGAAGTTCCCATGACTCCCTCCTAGGATTCGATTAATATTCTAGAGCAGCTCGCAGAACTCGGAAATACTCAGTGTTAACCAGTGTATTAAAAGATATGACACAGAACACGAATCAGCAGGCAGATGAAGAGATACGGAGGACGGGGTCCCCAACAAAGGAGCTTCTGTCCTCTCGGAGCTTGGGGCCCAGCTCTGTGGCACATGGAAGTATTCTGGTTGCCCAAGCGTGAAAAATGTCTGGAAGGGATAAGAAGACCAGTCCCCTTGTGGGTTTTTCTTTACAGGATACTTTCTTATATGTATGAAGCAATCTGTGTTAAGTTATATACTTCACATATGTATCGTGTATACATATACATATACAATATACATATACTATGTATATTATGTATATAACATGTGTGTATATATAGTGCACTTATATATAACATAATCTGTACGTGTGTGTGTAGTATATACATAGTAATGTACATATATTAATAAAGTCATCTCTACACCCCACATGGGGCTTGAACTAAAAGATCCCAAGATCGGAAACCGCGGGTACTTCCAACTGAGCCAGCCCGGTGCTCTGGTCCTGCTGCATTTTTATGGAAACTGTATGACCTCGCTAGGATTGACTGAGTATTACCTGATTCAGTCTCCAGCCCGTCTCCCCTCCCCACAAGCCAGGGGGTGGGATTACGCGTCCACATGATTAGTCCTCCTGTCAACCAGCCCCTGCCCTTTGGTGAGGGTAGGGGCGAGCCCTAAAGTCACGTTTCTTAGTAGCAAGTCACCTTCACGGCTCTGAAACATTTTCAGGAGCAGTGGGCTTGAAGATTATTAAATTAATTATTTGAGAAATATATTTTGGTTATCTAAATGACCAAATATTTGTATTTTTTATAAATCGTTATATCGCAGCAACACTCAAGCTGTCTGTTCTAGGACCGTCAGTGGCTCGTCCCTGAATCCCGAGGCCCGTGTTTCTCGCCTGCAGTCCACCGCGTCTGCTCTCTCAGCTGTCCTGTACCATATCCCCCCGCATACCCCAGCCAGGCCCCAGATCGGCTAAAGCTGGTCCAGTCCCCCTTCTCCTAAGTTAACTCACGAGTTCTCAGTTCTCTGCAGGCCTTTCCAGGTGTCGCATATGGAAACATGCATCACTCCCTCAGCCTCTTGTGGCATCTTCTTCTTTTCTCTGTTGTCTGATGCTTCACCACCTCACACTTACTGCCCGTGCTTCCTCCCGTGGACATTATAGGCTGCTTTAAGGCAGAATGAATGCCAGTTCCCGCCACCTTGGAGACTAGATGAATACGTCGCACATAAGAACTAGTAATCTTCGTTTGTTGATTTATCAGTTAATTTGAACAGGTTGGAATGTGCAGAATGCTGGGTACTTTGCTTTAATGGCTTCTATTTATTTAATGTAATTATGGGTTCTGTTTCCTGATTATTGGACGTGTGTGAAAATTTGAATTTTATAGGAAACTTTTATGCTTCAGAATTTATTGTAATTGCTTTTTAGGTAACAGAATTTCCTTTGCTGGTAATGCAGTATAAGGCAGTATACTTTCCTTTTATGGAAGTGTGTGGTTCAGTGTAAAATATGGACGCTTGTGCCATTTGTCCAGACGGTGTGTCACCAAAGCGATGCCAGCAATTTCACTCTTCGTCAGTAGTTCGGATCCGAAGGGGCGCATCCCTTTGTCTGTGATATGAAATAGTCAGTCCTGTTGGTTATGATTTCGTAAGTACCTTGGAATCTGTAACGCCTACCTAGGGCATTTTGGAGCTGAATCCTTTCCGAGATCATAGCAATTCAGGAATCTCACAGATTCGCAAAGTACTTTTCAGTTTCCAAATGCCTTCCACATATATCACCACGTTAAGCCTTGGCAGCACGTGGCATAAACAGGGCAGCGTTCTGTATTGGGAAGAACATTCTTTTGAGTGTGCCAGAGCGTGGGTCCAACTTCCAGTTCCTGAAGTCTCGACCATAGTCCCTTGCTTTGTTCGGTTAACCTCTGTAACTGCCGTTTTCTCCCTCTAAAATGAGAGAATAATGGTACCCAACTTTACATACCTCTGTCGATCTGGTCTTATGGGGCTCCACGGAATAAATAATTTTCAGAGTGCTCTATAAATCCATAAAAGTTCTGGTACTGTTTCAAAAATAAAATTTTTCACGAGGTAATATGAACGGTTGTTTTCTTATATTTGAGTTAGCAAATGGAGGCTGAATAATTACGTGATTTTCTCACAGTCGTAGGTTAGATGCATGGCAGAGATGGGCCTCACACCCAGGCTTCCTGTGCCTCCATTCTGCACCGGCTGCATGGCCACAGCCTGTGGATGTTCCGGAGAATCTGGCCTGTCGTTGGCCTGCTCACCCACACATGCCTTGTGCTAAAATAGTAAATTCAGTTACTTTTTTTGGTGGGTCTCAATCTCTCTCTCTCTCTCTCTCTCTCTTTTTGGTAATTTGTTCAGGGCACTTACAGTTGTGATATGTATGCAGTAAATTCCAAAACAGTTGTCTCCATGTAGTATTTTTCTTATGGAAATGAGATTGGAGTCTGCCCTCTTTTGACAAAATCCCCCCTCCCCCTTTTTTAATCTGGAGAAACAGGATGCTCTTGCTTTTTGTTTGAAGGATGAGAGAAACGGTTGGGCTTTTTTTACCACCACCCCCCCCGCCGGCTTTTATTGCAATCATTTTACCTGGTTAAGAGCACTATAAAGAAATTGAGCTTTGGCAAATGGATCCTGCAAAGATTTACTCGTATTTCCATATCCAGGCTTTTCTTGTCAGAGTTTTCACATGGGGATTATTAAAAGAAAATGTTGGCTGTCATTAATAACATTTTGTGATGTATCTTTAGACACGGATGATGACTGGTTATTGGAAAGGAGGCAGGCGTGCCACTGAAATAGCACTTTAAGTAAGTGGCATGTCCTGATGCTGGGCTGGGCAGATGGCGGTGCTAGATTAACAAGAAGACAAGTGTGTTGCGCGTTGCTTCCATTAGCATCTCCCAGGTATGCCTCTTTTGTAAGTGGTGTTTGTTTTATATAAAGTGTTTGTTCCACGGCCTGGCAGGAGTAGGCGCATGTGGAATTGTGGAGCTCTCCTGGGACTGACGCTCTTTAATGCCCTGATGTCTAGGGTTGTGACCACGCCACCGAGCACGTGCGCAGGTAGCCTGTGTCACAATTTACATTCTCAGCGAATGTAATTCGCTGAGAATGTAAATTGTAAATTTGATTTGGAATGTAAATCCAAATCAACATGCATTATGCTGAGACACTGCCAGCCACGTTTGCACGGAGCAGTTTCATCTGGAATGAATGCTTGGATGATTCCTGAATAAAATCATCAGGACTTAATGTGTCCGTAGCTGAGCTTGTGTCCATGAAAAGTCCCCAGGTGTTATGCAGGGGGGTCCTCCCGCATCGTAGGACGTGTCTCCAAACGAACAAAATCTCCAGGTATTCTGAGGAGTGCCACTAATTCACTTCAAATGGTCTCGAGAAGGAATTTGGTCTGGATAGACTTCCTAAGTGACCATTAAGCTTTTTTGGCTCAGAGCCAATGTCTTAAAACAAACCAGAGAAGTCTGAGGATAAGGAATGAGACATACCTTTCGACCTTTAGGAAACAAAACTAACTCTTGAAGGAACTCCTAAAATATGTAAGGGAGATAAGTTGTTTTTTTTTTAAGATTTTATTTATTTGAGATACAGAGCGCTCGCACACACGTGCCTATGTGCATGCAGGAACAGGTGGGAGGGGTGTAGGGAGAGGGAGAAGCAGACTCCCCGCTGAGCAGGGAGCCCCTGCAGAGCTCCATACCAGGACCCCAAAACCATGACCTGAGCCAAAGGCAGATGCTAAACTGACTGAGCCACCCAGGGACACCAGGAGATAAGTTTTTAAAATGACTTCATTGCTGTTAGAAAAATGGTGTTCTTTTACAATTGTTATATTGGCAAAAAACTGTGCATTTGTTTTAACATGCTTGGGAGAGGTGGACCCCAGAAAGCTTGGGACAAGCTTGTGTAGGTCTTAGGAAAGTATCATGGAAAAGCTCAACTTTTTTTAAAAAATCAAAATAACTAAGAAATGAATTGTTCATATGCAACATTAAAGACTATAAAATCTAAAATATTCTTACAAGAAATAGATTGGGTCTTACTTAGTGAGAAATAAAACAAAAGGACAATATTGACTCTTTTTGTTTGTTTTGGAGAGGGAGAGAGAGAGGGTCTTAAGCAGGCTCCACTTTCAGTGTGAGCCCGAGTTGACCTCCCAACCTGGGGTCATCTGGTTGATTCCAGATCTGACCTGGAATCGACAGTCACTCAACGAGCTGAGCCACCCAGGTGGCCCTGTGGCCTCCCCGCACCCGTCATCAAATCCTGTGGCAGTTCTTCCTGCTCCCCTAGCTTTACTGAGGTACGATTCGCAACCTTGTTCCACTTCAGTTGTATGTCGTCGTCATTTGATACACATATATATTGGGAAATGTTTACTGCAATCAGGCAGTTCTTTCCACAGTTTAGTGAGCATCAGAATTTCTTGGAGAGCTTGCTGACGGGGACTCCTGGGTCCCGATCCCAGAGATTCTGACTCTAGGTCTGGGGGCCGGCCGCGGGCTTGCGTTTCTGATCACCTGCCAGGTGAGGTTCATACTGTCGGTCATCGGTCACACCGTGAGCAGCGTTGCTGTGACGGCAGTGACACGTGGACAGTCGAGCGCCTTAGAGTTTAAACTATATTTTAAAACAGAGGGGGAGTTGGCGACCAAGAGGAGTGAAAAATCAATGACAAAAAACATATTTATATATCCTGAATTCTAGGGTCTGCTTATCTGGACTTTAACTGAGAACTTTGATCCTAATTGGAAAATTTATCAAGAATGAAATAAAAATCATGTAGATAAAATAATAATGACCTGATGGGAGCCAGCAGTAAGCCAGTGTTTAGAGAACTGACATTTAACTATATGGGAATATTCATTTTTACTCATTAAAACATAAAATTGAGAATCAAGTCTCTGTTCATATTAATGTAACATTTTAATTTCAACCATGAGGACTGGCTGTGATCTCTTATTTACTACTGTATGTTGTATATAGTGTATATGGTACTATATATTATATAAGCTTACTGTATTTTATGTAGTATATACAGAGTATGGAATGCTGTGGTGTCCATATATGGGTGTATATACGGAGTTGCATGGTGTGGTAGTGCAGCATATGTAACATATACAGTATGTATATAGTGTAGATACGGTATGTCATCATTATATTTTATACATTATACAGGTACTATATATAGTAATAAATTATATACACAGGTATATATACTAGTACTATAGATCCTAGTATATATAGCAGAAAAGTATATATACACGTATATATACTTTTTCAACAATATTCTTTGTTAATACATATATAATGCATATACATTTAATATAGATAACATACTATTATATGATACATTATTATTATTAACTATTTATTATTATGATTGTTAATGAATAATGGAGCCTAGTTATAAACTTTGATTTGTTACTGTATACGGTAATATATTTTAAACACATATTCAGACTTTATTCTCTGTTCTGAAACTCATGTCAGAGAGTTTATTCCATATATTTCGGTAGATTTAATATATTCTAATATTTATTTGGCAAATTTAATTTATTTAATATATTCTAATATTGATTTGGTATATTCTTATGTTTTATGTTTTCAAAAACGTAATGATGTCTTCAAAATATTATAATAGAGCAATTAAACTGGGTGCATGTTAACCCTATGAGACCCACTGAGCTAAAGATTAGTTCACAGTGATGTTGGATATAGATATTTATTTTTTTTTAAGATTTTATTTATTTATTTGACAGATGGAGATCACAAGTAGGCAGAGAGGCAGGCAGAGAGAGAGAAAGAGGAGGAAGCAGGCTCCCTGCTGAGCAGAGAGCCCGATGTGGGGCTCGATCCCAGGACCCTGAGATCATGACCTGAGCCGAAGGCAGAGGCTTTAACCCACTGAGCCCCCCAGGCGCCCCGGATATAGATATTTAATATGAAGCAACGTCACCCAATTCCCTGCAGACTTTATAGAGAACAGTCCTACGTTGCCAGTTGTAAAGCAGGTTCCCGTTAAAGTTTCTGAAAAAATAAAATTCGTCTGTGACGACCACCTTCAGAAGACATTTTTTTAAAAGATTTTATTTTGTGAAGTCCTGCCTGCACCCAACGTGGGGCTCGAACTCCCATCCCCCGGGACCGAGAGCTGTGAGCTCCAGCAGCCCAGCAGCCGGCCGCGCCTGGAAAGCATTTCTTACCCGATGCAGATGTTCTCGCCCAGGCGGCTCTGCCCGACGGCGCGTGTCCGAGGGTGAAGGCCACGTCCCGTGTCCCCTCCAGGCTCTTGCAGCCGTGAGGACGCAGGCGGCTCCCGTTGTGCGGTGACAGTGACGCTGTCACTCAGGCACCCATCCCGCCGGGCGCGGCAGGGGCAGGGGAGCAGGTGCTTCTCCTTGGGCTGTGTCTCACCCCCGCTGTCTGTCCTTCTGCTTCCCCCCAGTGCCTGGAGCCGTGCAGGGAGTCGTGGGACCCGCGCAAGCAGCAGTGCCAGAGCTTCTGTGAGGTAAGGAGACCCCCGCGCGGCCCGAGGTGCCCCGGCCGGCCGACAGCGCGCCGCCCGGGGCCAGTGGCAACGAGGGCGGCCGCGCGGGTCACTCACATGAAGGGGATGGACACTGCTGAGCTGCCTTCGAGCCCAGCCCCCCAGCGCTTCCGTGACTGGAGGCGACTTGAGGCCGTACGCATAGAGACGGGGACCCTCTTGGAGGTAGAAACCGCCGCGGCCCCCCTCTCTCCGTCCCGGCTGTCGTCGAGTCCCTGTCGGGTGCTGTTTGCGGGGGGCGCGGTTCTCGGCCTTGTCCGCTCCCCGTCCCCCGGGGGCCCATGTGCCGGCCGGAGGCTGTACCCGCGCGGCGTCTGCAGGCTGGGAGCTGAGGCTGTGTGCAGGGTTGGGAGGGCAGACGGGAAGGGAGGCCCCGAGGTCTGGTCTGGTCTGGTCTGGGACACCTCTGAAGGGCCTGGGAGGCCGGCGGGACCCGCCTCTTCCCCACACGAGGAGCTCCGGGGGTCCCGCGGGCTGTGTGTCAACCGGGAGGGCGCGCAGGTTCCACGCCGAGCATCCGGCTGTGCAGCCGGGGGGACAGGAGCTGCATCGGGGTGTCGGACGCAGGTACCCGCGGGCCGGACACTGCTCACCTGGCTGCGGGGAGCCCCTCGGGTCCGCCGGCCTCACCCTGGGCACAGGGACCCAGCCTGCAAGGGCAGCCCCGGCCGCACACCTTCCCTGCATCTCAGCGCGCTGGGCCTCGACTTCCCTCAGACGCTGGCGGGGGTCACAGTGTTCCTGGGCTCTCGAAGTGCAGTGTTCCACGGTGGCAGAGTGGAGTGCAGGGGGCGCTTCTCAGCACGAGCAGGGTCGGTGCGGATTGTCCGAGTCTCCCTTTGACTCGGCAAGTTCTGCCCAGCGCTCGGCGGCGGCTGCTGGCATGGGGTGGTTTGCGCACTTCGTGATGAGTCTGTCTCCGGGAGCGCTTCGGACCCCAGGGCTACGGTCGCGGCAGTCGTTGGGAGCGTTTTGTACTGGCGAGCACTGGGATGCCTCAAGTGATGCAGACGGCGGGGCCGCGAGTCCACGTTATTTAGCCCAGTTGCTCTGCAAGGACGCTCCCCGCTAGGCTCCTGGTGGGGTGTTAACTCCCACAGAGGAAGAACCTTCCCGTGTCTTTGTATCCAGCCCTTCTGGGTGCTGGGGGTGGGACACGGCCTCGGTCAGGGTCTCTTCCTCCCTCAAGGTTGCTGACGTATCATCCATCCATTCTCCCCAGAACAAGAAGGAATTTTTCTTTATTTTTACTCAATCTCGACACCCAACGTGGGGCTCGAACTTACAGCCCCTTCCAATTTCCCTCAACTCCCTTCTCCTCTCCATCTCCCCATGTCCTTCGTGATATTTCTTTTTTCTTTCTCTCTTCTTTTTTAAAGATTTTATTTATTTATTTGACAAGAGAAACATCACAAGCAGGCAGAGAAGCAGGCAGAGAGAGTAGGGTGGGGAGAAGGCTCCGCGCTGAGCAGAGAGCCCGATGCGGGGCTCGATCCCAGCACCCTGAGACCATGACCTGAGCCGAAGGCAGAGGCTTAACCCACTCAATCACCCAGGCGCCCCTTCTATGTTATTTCTTATGCTCCACAAATAAGTGAAACCATATGATAATTGACTCTCTCTGCTTGACTTATTTCACTCAGCATCATCTCTTCCAGTCCCGTCTGTGTTGCTACAAAAGTTGGGTATTCATTCTTTCTGATGAGGCATAATGCTCCATAGTGTATATGGACCACATCTTCCTGATCCATTCGTCTGTTGAAGGGCATCTTGGTTCTTTCCACAATTTGGCGACCGTGGCCATTGGTGCTATGAACATTGGGGTACAGATGCCCCTTCTTTTCACCACATCTGTATCTTTGGGGTAAATACCCACTAGTGCAATGGCAGGGTCATAGGGAAGCTCTATTTTTATTTTCTTTTTTTTAAAGATTTTATTTATGTATTTGACAGACAGAGGTCACAAGTAGGCAGAGAGGCAGGCAGAGAGAGAGGAGGAAGCAGGCTCCCTGCTGAGCAGAGAGCCCGATGCAGAGCTGGATCCCAGGACTCTGAGACCATGACCTGAGCTGAAGGCGAGGCTTAACCCTCTGAGCCACCCAGGTGCCCCTATTTTTAATTTTTTGAAGAACCTCCATGCTATTTTCCTAAGTGGCTGCACCAACTTGCATTCCCACCAACTTGCATTCCCACCATTCCCAAGGTTCCCCTTTCTCCACATCCTCTCCGACACTGGTTATTTCCTGCCTTGTCAATTTTGGCCATTCTGACTGGTGTGAGGTGGGATCTCAGTGTGGTTCTGATTTGACTCTCCCTGGTGGCTAGTGATGGTGAACATTTCTTCATGCGTCTGTTGGCCATCTGTATGTCTTCTTTGGAGAAGTGTCTGTGCATGTCTTCTGCCCACTTCTTCACATGGTTATCGGTTTTTTGGGTGGTGAGTTTGATAGGCTCTTTATAGATCTTGGATATCAGCCCTTGGTAGTGTTATTTGCAAATATCTTCTCCCATTCCGTGGACAACACATTTCTTATCTCACAGTTTCTGTGTGTCCGGAGTTTGGACATGACTTAAAGGTGTTCTCTGCATCAGGGTCCCACGAAGCCGTCCTCAGGGTGTGTGCTGGGCTGGCTTTCTTGTCTGCGGGCTCAGCTGCTTGTGCCCACAGTCGGCCTCCAAGCTCATGGCGGTCGTCGGCAGAACGCATCCCTTACGGCTGTGGGACTCAGGCCGCACTCTCTCGGTGGCTGTTGGCTGGAGGCCACTCTCACATCTGAAGGTTGCCTGCAGCTCCTCACCACGTTCC